>CAUYON010014669.1:0-25228 GCA_963573935.1 Arctocebus calabarensis | reverse complement strand
AGAGCCTCAAGCTGTCGCCCTAGGTAGAGTGTCGTGGCATCACAGCTCACAGCAACCTCCAATTACTGAACTCAAGCAAGTCTCCTGCCTCTGCCTCCCAAGTAGCTGGGACTACAGGCGCCCACCACAACGCCCGGCTATTTTTGTTTGGGTTGCAGCCGTCATTGTTGTTTGGCGGGCCCAGGCTGGATTCAAACCCGCCAGCTCAGGTTTACATGGCTGGCGCCTTAGCCCGCTGAGCCACAGGCGCCGAGCCAAGAACCCAAATCTTTAGACCAGTTTGCTTTGTAGCTTCTCAGGCAACATTTTGTAATGAAGACTATGCCATGGAGAGAAAATATTTTTAAAAGGGGGAGGAAGGGAGAGGAACAAAAAGAAAGGCCAAAATTCAAAAATATTTTAGTATATAGGTGATCATGATTTTATTTACATATATACACACAGAGGCATATATTATATATATATATGTGATGCACTCTTATATGGTTTCCACATGACTTTTGATTTCCATATATCATTTACAAATATTTTATTTAAGATCAATACACATAAATTTGAATTTCTCCATGTATGTTGAGTACACTTGGTCTTGCATGGTGGACTTAAGGGCCAATGAGATCATTCTGAATTAGTAGTAATAATAGCAGTAGCAGGAGTAGTAATATAGTAATAGTAATAAAGCTTTAATGCCTTTTTTTTAAGTTTCTTAGCCCAGATAGACCTCACAACTGACATTTTATACTAGCTCCAGCAATAGATTGGAATGATCTGATTGTGGTAAATAGAGAGTCATGATCTCTGCCACAAACTCTGTAATTTTTTTTGTCCTCCTAGCTTTAATGAGGTATAATTGACCAATAAATATATGCATATTTACAGTTTACAACATGATATTTTGATACATATATACATTGTGAAATAATTGCACCATTCAAGCTAGTTAACATACCCATCATCTCACATACTTCCCTTTTGTGGGGATTGAGACCATTTAAGGTTTAGTCTCTTAACAAATTTCAAGTTTACGATAAAGTTTTTACTACATAGTACTGTCACCATGCTGTCCATTAGATCTCCAGAACTTATTCATCCTGTGTAAATAAAACTTAGTACTCTTTTATGAACAGCTCCCCACATACACTATTTTATACTTTAAAATTTTTGTTCCTTGTTTATGAAATGAGTAATGTGTACTTCCTTTCTATTTCCTGGAAACATCAAGAGTCAGATATAATACCTGATAAATCAGTGTCACTGTGTAAATGGCGCTTCTCATGGGGTTTTGCACAGTGAAAACACCAAGTGTTTACTTGTTGAATTGAATTTAATGTGATGATATTTTGAAGAATTATGCAAATAATCAGTAATACCAGTTGATTGTTTTAACTCCATATGATTTTAAATTTTTATAAGCTTACATGATATTATTCGTCCAGGAAAATTCTTTGTAGAAAATACAAATGAATGAAATTATCGAACTGAAATATTCCAGACTAAAACTTGAGGGAAACTGTTTATAAATGAGTTCTCATTTCCAGACTGAATTTACCACTTTGCTTTCCTCTGTACAAAATATGATTGATTTTAGAAAATCTGTGAAAAGCTGAGTTTTCATAAACTAGGAAATTTTATACCCTGAGAGATTTTCTTAAAAATAATGATTCCTAAAACTATGCATTTTTTAATCCAAGAAAGTTATTACATATGATTACAGATTATACTTTTCTACCCTTCTTTGTTTTGCCTTTGATGGGTAGAAAACACCATATCTTATAATGTCTGTGCATCTTATATGCTGATAGGAATTTTTAGCTATCATTAATTGAGCATTCGTTATTGTATATAACACCTTATATTCTTAAATAATTTGATTTAATTGTGTTAGAAATTATCTAACAATCTGATAAGGTAGATATTAATGTAATCTCATTTTGCAGTTGGGGAAACTAAGACCCTGACATATTAAGTAATTCTCAGGGTTCATGGCCAGTAAGTGGAGAAATCAGAACCTGAATCCAGTGTAGATGAAGCCAAAGCAAGATGTGCTGATATGCCCCGAGCCCCCATCCTTGAATAAATTCATACCCACCTCTTCAGGCTGGAACCTGAATAAAGGAAATGACTCAACACAACAGAAGAAAAGTTTGAAAGTAGCAGAAGTTGATTCATAAGGAAAATGCTGCCTCCATAACATAAAAGTGCAAGGTGAAGCACCAAGCCCTGATGGTGAAGCTGCAGCAAATTTCCAGAAGATCTAGCTGTGATAATTGACAAGAGCGGGCATGCTAGCACCAGATTTTCATTGTAGATAAAACATCTTTCTATTGGAAGAAGATGCCATCTAGGATTTGTATAGATAGAAGTCAGTGCCTGACTTCCAAACTTCAGAGGACACGCTGACTCTTGTTAAATGCTAACGGAGCTGGGGAGTATGAGTAGGGGCCAAGGCTCCCTTGCCCTTCTAGCATTCTTCCCTCCCTCACTCATCTCACACCAGCTGCACGGACTTCATCTCAGGGCCCGGGACACCACGATCTTTCCTACCTTAATACTCTCATGCGTGCATTTTTATACCTGAAACACTTACTTGGGCTTCTTACATGGTCTGGCATCAAGCCTTCTCTTCATTCGAGTCTGATGCTAAAGCTCACCTTCTAGAAAAATGTTTCCTCATCTCCCTGTTCATTGTTATAATTGTATTTACTCTCTCTTGCAAAGTCCTTTAGTTTCCTTTGTAATACGTGTTGCAAGTTGTCACATTTATTTAAATATTTTTTTTGAATAAATGTTTTTTTGCTGCTGGACTATAAAATTGCAAAATATAAGGACCGGTTTTGTATAGGTAGGATGGCTTAACAAACTGCCTGCCACGCACAGGTCAAAGTACATGGAATGACCAACACATGTTACTGTTTTACAATAGAAAGGCAATATTTTGCAATTATCTGGTTAAAACCAAGAATATTTCTTAAAGTTCTGCCTAAATCCATGGATGGACACACGTTCTTTGGGGTAAAGACATTGGTAGCACAGCAGACTTTGAGACTCCTAGAAAAAGGCACCACAGGTGTTCAAAATGCTATTATTATATTTTGACTCAATGTTTCAACACTCCACACAAGAATAATCTAGTTTGAGACAACTTGGCAAAGTATCAGCTTTCACTATATTACCTTCTCTGTCACCTTAGCACCTGAAGACTCTTAGCCCAATTAACAACCCGACCAATCTCCCCGACACCGTGGAATCCAGTTCTGCAATTCCTCAACCTCATCCATTGTAACTTTATTCACTACCTTATTTCCCTCATTAATTATAGCTACATTCTTGGGTCCTGCCCTGCCTCAAACAGGTTTTAATTGCCATAGCAATTCTTTAAACATGTGCTCTTTTATCGATTCAGTTCATCTGAGTCTGCCAAAATCTGCTCTGTGTTCTTCCCATCCCATACGTTGTGGTTTGTGTTCAGACATGGCCACCAGTTTTATTCTGTTTTGTTTTTCACAATCTATTTTATATAAGAATATCCTAGCCTGGACATTTACATTCCTTCTTTATCTGCAGTCTTCTCTCACGTATCTAGTACTGTTTATCTTTTTTTTTAATCCTGTGAAATTTATTTTTGCTCTTGGGTTCTGAATCAGATCTAAACTGTAAACAGTGGAAATATTATTCCTGATCTCTTTGAACGTAAAAGCATTTAGATCCAAGCTACGATTTTGATCTTTTCAGAATATATCTCCTTATATCTATCTGTATATGGCAGAGTGATAGGAATTTTCTGGTTCTCAAACCCACCAACCATCAATTTTTCCTCTGGCACAAAGGGCGATGCAAAGTTTCCATAAAGGAAGTTTACAGAGTATTTTGCCAAGGAAATATATTTAGAAGGGTAACTCATAATTTGCAGCTGATCCATTTTAAAGTTTTGACAAAATATTATACAAGTAACAAAATTATGCCATGTGTAATATGCTAATAATTTGTATTGCTATACAATTATAAATATCATCTAAAACTCATATTAATCATTTAAAATTACAGCACCAATGGCTTGAGCTTGGAAAACAATTACCAACAAAGAAAATCTTAAATCTTACCAAGATATAAAAGATAAAAGGTGTCTAAAAGCCTGCTTTATGAAGATCTCTCTTTTTTTTTTTTTTTTTTAACCAGATTCTTCTATGATCAGGTGTATAGTTGAGAGTGGGCATCTGGAAGACACATCAATCATAAACTGTAAGAAGGATTAATCCTCTGGGTCATATATCCCCCACATCATATGCTCATGGCCAGATTCCTCTTGAGCTTGAAACTAATTCCATTCATCCTTTGGGCCTGGAGCACCAAACTCATTTGCATAATACATCTTGCACTCACTGGATGCCAAATGTAGATTAATAATCTGATTTGAGGAATAGTGAACAATTGGGAAAGTTGAAACTTGTATTGCTTTGGGGGTGCTTGAATTACAGACCTAGTGACGGGCAGCATATTGATCCAAACATGTTTGTGCCACAGAAATAAATATCACAGAAATACCAATATTTGAATTTAAAATATGGCAGCATTGTCCGACATTCATTGCCTTTTGGCAGGCGATTCAGTAAATCTGTGAATGTATTCATGCGAATAATTGTCCATGATCACACTAAATCTCTTGACTGCTATTGTTAGCACCAACCACACAATGCAATAGCAGGGTTTTTGGAACTATCTTGGAGTTTTTCTGAATGGAACACATACCCAGGGGCGCAGAGCGGGATTTAAACTGGGTTGCATTTATTTTTGGCTCTCTGTCTGTCTGCTCCCTTCACACCTCGCAGCACTTCAATCCAAAGCACATTTTATAAAATGTAGAGCTACTTGGTTTGGGTATTATTTGAATGCTGCTTCTGTGGTACCAAAGAGATAGTTAGAAAGTCAATTATATTTCTATTTTGAGAGGCTGTCACAATCCCAACACCATCCATCACTAATACTCAGCAAATATATGAGTCTCCTTAATAATGTTTTCCTCTATAAATGATTCTTTGGCAAGAGCCATGAGACCACTACCAAGTCACTGGAAATCCCTGAGAAAGAAAACATTTGGGGGTAAAGGGTTTATGAAAAATGACACTTTGTTGCAGTTTTTCCCAGCAAATTATAACTGCCTGTCATGCAGACAAGGGTTGCCATGGTAAGCAGTTTTGTGAATAGGTAAACCGAATAAAAGTGAGATGGAGCATGTGGGAAGCTTGTGGGAAAGGGAAGTTCAGGTTGCCTGGAGCAAGAATAACTTCAGTATTTAAAATCACGAAGAGCCCAGCACCCTTTCCCTATGTGGTTCAGGCAAATGTCTATTTTTCTCAGGCAGTTTCTTTCTAAAATGTTTAGCATAGAAATCACTAGTGGTGAGTGTAGGAAAAGACTGAATCATAGTACTAGTACTAGTGGGTTACCATTAGTTGGTCATCAATTCTAAAATAAATGAACCTCTCTTCTCTTCAACACACATCATTATCATTGTGCCAAATATAAAACAGTATTTCAGATGCTTAATCCCCAGATAATTGCCAAAACATAGAGTAAAAGTCCCATAATTCTAATAAATCAGGTTATTAAATTATTTAGTGGGACACTATCACTTTTGTAATTATCCCTAATTCAGGAATTTTTGTGTTTATACTTCTATTTCACTTGATGTCATTTAACAAAATGGAGACATTAGTCAATAGTTATCAATATATACTACACTATTGAAATCTTCTGCGCCAGACCCTCTTTTTGCTACCTACATTCTTTTCTTCAGTGTCTCATCTGCCCCCACAGCTTTTAATATCTTCTATATGTTGCTGGCCACCACATCTAAACATCAAAACTCCAGCCCAGACCTTCCTACCCCTTCCCCGATTTATACTTAGATGTGCCTATAACTATCTCTCTCTACGTGTCTATCAGATACCCTCTTCTTCACTATGGTGGGCTGAGCATGAGCTAAGTTGTTTCCTTCTATATAGAATCTCTAAAAATTACAGGTGTTGACAGCTAAACTAATAAAGAAATCAAGTGCCAAAATTAAAAGTTGAAAAGGGAAGAAGCAAAGAGAAAAATCTTAGATGTGCCAGAGGGTGGCAAGCAGATAGGCATGAAGTTGTTGAATTCTGAAAATGGGATGGCCTGGGGAAATCCCAGGAAGGCTGGTTGAGATACCTTAGCAAGGGGGGACAAGTACATAAACACTGTCATGGCCTGGATCAAGCAGCTGTGACAGACATTTGTGTCTCCAGGCAGCCACAGGGGTGCATGAGTGTGGGTCAGAGAGATCTGGTCACATCCTAGTGCCTAGCAAAGGCTGTGATATATGGATGGCAGCTACACCCAGAAAACCAACTACTGAGGTACAGCACCAGGACCTATGGCCCACTCTTCCTCAAAGCTCTCTGAGAACTAGCCAGAAAAGTTTCTCAGCAGGCTCACCCATCCCTCCCATTAGCAGGCCTTGGGCCCCTATAGACAGTGTTCAGCAAGAAATCACCCCTTTAAGAATAGACATACAATCACAAATCTCGAAGCACTAAGGAAAACCAAGAGCCTTAAAAAAAATAGCAGTATCAACAAATTAGACTGGACAAGTTAACAGAACAAAGAGAAGAAAACGTGAAGGTAAGTATTAATATAACAAGTAATTGTACTTAGGATGAAGGAAAATAGCATACCCATGAAAAAGGAATATACTTTCTTTTTAATTGTTGGGGGTTAATTGAGGGTACACAGAACCAGGTGACATTGGTTGCTTTTGTTAGATAAGGACCCTCTTATATTTGTGTTCCGCCTCCAAAGGTATACCACATCCAGGGACACACTTTTGTATAAAGAACCAATCAGAGATCTCAAAACTGAAAAATGCAATTAATTAAATGAAAGAAAAGCCAATTAATTCTCTCAGAGGAACCCTCAGAAAAGCCGAGACACAGAGGATATATCCAAAATTTCCAGGGTTCATCTTATGGTAGAAAAGAAAGAATGAAAGGAGTTAATATTTAAAGAACCATTAGATGAAAATTTTCTCTGAAATTAAAAATAAATAAGTCTTTAAACTGCCAGTGCACACAAAGCCAAGCATAATCTAAATGGCAAAACAATCTATTTACAACATGTTGGTATAAAATTTCAGAAAATCAGGATAAACAGAAAAATCACGAACATTTCTAGAGGGATATAAAAGCTGATAATTAATACCAGAATAAATTTAGATGGCTATTAGCGTTCTCAAAAACAACCCTGAATGCAAGAAGATATTGGACAATACCTTGAAGGAAGTGCTAAAGGAAAATAACTTTATGCCAGGATTCTACGGAAAGGCAGATATTCAAATGTGAGGGTGGAAATAAGATATGTTTTTTTTTGTTTTTGTTGGTTTTTTTTGTTTTTTGTAGTTTTTGGCTGGCTGGGGCCAGGTTTGAACCCACCACCTCTGGTATATGGGGCCAGTGCCCTACTCCTTTGAGCCACAGGTACCGCCCTAAGATATGTTGTAATAGCAATTAGAACAGGAAGGCATGCCATGATTTTGAAAGTTTACCAGCTTTTATTTTTATTTACCAGTTATTCTGGAAAGAATAACTAGCCACATGCAGTCAAGCAAGGGAAATGTCTCCTGGCCTGGGAAATGGACTCCCCCAAAACGGAGCTCTCCATTCCCCTCCCCGGATCTGCCCTCTCCCAAGCTTCTCCATCTCAGGCTATGGCACAACTATCCACCACAACACTTTTGATTCATCTCTTACTCTTTTCTACCTACCCTCACATTCAACTCATCATCATATCCTACAGGATGTGTCTTCAAAGGTATGTTCAATCAATTGTTTTTCTCTACCTGCAATGCCACCACTTAATTTCAAGTCACTTTTCTCCTACACTCCTGCAACAGCCTCCTCGCTGGTCTGCACTCCTGCTTATCTCCTATTCCTTCTCTCACACAGCCAGAATGATATTAAAGCATGAACTACAAAATGTAAGGTTTCTGCTCAAAACTCTTCAATGGTTTTATGTTTCTCCTTAAACAAAATGCCACCTCTGTAGAACAGCCTGGAAAGCTAATGTTTATCTGACTATAATCTCTCTCTCTTTTTTTGTTATTGTTGGAGAATCATTGAGGGTATAATGAGCCAGGTTATACTGCTTGCATTTGCTGGGTGAAGTCCCTCTGTTAATAGTGTCCTGCCTCTAAAAGTTGTGTCCCACACCCTGGCCCCCCCTCCGCCCTCCTTCCCTCTCTCGCCTCCCCCATTCTCCCTCCCCATACCATTTACTAGTATCAATTGTCCTCATATCAGAATTGAGTACATTGGATTCTTGCTTCTCCATTCTTATGATGCTTTACTAAGAAGAGTGTATTTCAATTCCATCCAAATTAGTACAAAAGATGTAAAGTTGCCATCCTTTTCATCCTCACAGTATTTCAGGGTATACATATACCACAGCTTGTTAATCCATTTCTGGATTGGTAGGCATTTAGGTTGTTTCCACAATTTGGCGATTGTAAATTGAGCTGCAGTAAGCAGTCTAGTGCAAATGTCTTTATGATAAAAGTTTTGGTTTTTTTTTTTCCTTCTCGGTAGATGCCCAGTAATGGGATTACAGGATCAAATGGGAGGTCTAGTTTGACTTCTTTGAGGATTCTCCATACTTCCTTCCCAACAGAGTTGTATTAATTTGCAGTCCAGTGTAAAAGTTTTTCCTTCTCCACACATCTACACCAGCGTTTGCAGCTTTGAGACTTTGTGATGTGAGCCATTCTCATGGGGGTTAGGTGATATCTCAGGGTGGTTTTGATTTGCATTTCTCTGATAATTAGGGATGATGAGCATTTTTTCATAGGCTTGTTAACCATTCATCTATCTTCTTTAGAGAAAGTTCTATTCATCACACTTGCCCATTGATATAGGACATTGTTGGCTTTTTTTGGTTGTTGTTGCTTAATTTGAGTTCTCTGTAGATTCTAGTTATCAAGCTTTTGTCTGATTCAAACTATGCAAATATCTTTTCCCATTCTGATGGTTGTTTATTTGCTTTGGTTGTTGTCTCCTTAGCTGTATAGAAGCTTTTCAGTATCATTAAGTCCAATTTGTTTATTTTTGTTGTTGTTGCAATTTCCATGGAATTCTTCTCCATAAAATCTTTATCCAGGCCAATCTTTCAAGTGTCTTTCTTATACTTTCTTAAAGGATTTTTATCATTTCGTGCCTTAAATTTAGGTCTTTTATTCATCTTGAATCAATTTTAGTAAGTGGAGAGAGGTGTGGGTCCATTTTCAGTCTATTAAATGTAGTTGTCCAATTCTCTCAGCACCATTTATTGAATAGAGATTCTTTTCCCCCGTGAATGCTCTTGTTTGGTTTATCAAAGATCTGGTGGATGTAAGAGTTTAGTTTCATCTCATGGTTTTCTATTCGATTCCAGATGTCTATGTCTGTATTTTTGGGCCAGTACCATGCTATTTTGATCACTACGGCCTTGTAGTACAGCCTAAAATCTGGTAGGCTAATGGCCCTAGCCTTAGCTATATGGGACTTTTTCTAGTTCCATACTGAATGACAAATTATTTTTTTCAAATCTTGAAAGTATAATGTTGGTATTTTAATGGGGATTGCATTGAATTTGTAGATTACTTTGGGAAGTTGAGACATTTTAACAATGTCGATTCTTCCCAGCCATGAGCATGGTATGTTCTCAGGATATAAAAATCAATTTTCACAAATCAATAGCCTTTGTATATGCCAATAACAGCCAAGATGAGAAGCTAATCAAGGACACAATTCCCTTCCCAGTAGCTTCAAAATGAAATGCCTAGGAATATACCTAACTTCTATAAAGAAAACTACAAAACCCTAAGAAAAGAAATAGCAGAAAATATCTAATCTCTTTCTCAACTGTCATGTTGTACCATCCTCCCCCCTGCTCCTTATACTTCCTCCTATGCTCAAACTCATTAATTCCTTTTCTTACTTTAGGGCACTTACTATCCCTTCCAAATGGAGGCTTGGCTCAAATGTCGCTTCCTCTGCCTTTGTGGTCACTTGCTTTATTAATGTCACATTTAGTTTTATGCACAATACTTACACAGCCTGTAATTACCTTATTTGTTTATACTATTTTATTGTCTGTATTCTCCACTAACATATACACTGAGGGCAGTGATCCCAATTGTGTTGTTTAGGAGCTTATTTTGCCTTGGTCAGATTAATGCTCTTACTGACATAGAACAGTTGGAAAACAGCTACATTCCCTAACTGAATGGACCCCAGGAGGTACCTGAGAAAGATCTTGAATCTCATCAGGAATTGAGGCTCATACAATTTCTCTGCAGACATTCATGCAAAGACAATTGTCTGATAGACTAGAGGCAATAGAGTGTGCAGATAATAACCCTAACCAAGATCTCAAATGGAGATGGTGATTGAGACAAATTTACCCTAGGTAAGAAAGAAGTCTGAAAGGTTAGCCAGATTGAGTCTGGTGTTGAGACTGTGCTCACCTACCTTCCCCTTTGCATAGACCCCATCAGGGTACTTGGATTATTTGAGAAGGGAAAGTTGTGGCAAGTGTAAACTATTTGCTTTGGATTTTCTTCTCATCAATCTGAGTTTAGGAGAAGCTAGGTATTCCCTACAGTTCATAGAGGAAGTAGTGAACAGCAGAGAATTAGGGGACTTTGCCAGTCTGGATGAATGTGGTTATCCACAGGTGGTCAGCAAACAGGATGTCAGTTGGAGTCCCACAGGGTGATGAGAAGCACAGGTGCCATGGGACTCAGGCAGAGTCTCTAAAATATAACCTGAACTCCTGCTGCTTCCACATACAGACCTACAACTATCCCCTTCCTTGCCAGTGTGTCTAAGGGGAAAATCATCTTTTCATCAGAGATACAACTGGATAATGTGTTACACATATGACCCTCCTGAGAGTCTCAGAATTGTTTGGGGAGAGCGCACTGGGAAAAATCAGGAAGACAAGAAGATGTAATCTAGACTTGTGGACTCAGAGTACTGAAATGAGGAAATACTCAGAATTGAGCCACCACTTAGGGATACAAAGATATGAAGGCATGGGTTCTTCTACTTATGGAGACACAAAGTAATTAGAGTAAAAATAATAATAATGACCAAAGGGGGGCGGAGAGGGGGAAGCACCAAAACCTTATTGATGTTTCTGTGTCAGGGCTCTGCTGAACACTTTACATACTTTATCCATTCAATCATTTCAGTAATCATATAAAAATAATGATTATCATTTTTGATGAAGGAAATGAAACTTTTAAAGGTAATATGACTTTTTTAAAATGAGAAGGGTTAGAGCCAGTAGTAGAATGCAGATGATATAGAGGTCACAGCTTAACCACTGTGCTCTCTGACCTACTAGTAGTATTAAGGAAAGAAACCTATTAAACAATGCAGTCACAATGCAGCATGTAGACCACCCAACCACAATTAAACCTGCAGTTGCTCCTGGGATTTCTGAGAGCGACTCCAGAAATGGAGGTGGCATCTCCACAGAAGGGCCTACTGGTTGGCTAGTGGTTGCCTGGCCGCCCTGATCTGAGAGGTGAAATAGGAGCCAACCCTTGCAGCTGAACTGCTACTGGATTAGGGAATAGAAAATAGAAATTTTCATAGGAATGCCTGTGTCTGCCTGGGGGCATCAAGGGAAGGATTCTCAGGACAATAACATTTGAATAGATGCTGGACTAAGAATATAACAAAAGCACCACAGTCACATGACTTGGGTTGAGGATCAGAACTCAAGTCCATGGGAAAATACACATGGATAAAGCAGGATCCCAAGGCTGGGAACCTGAACTATTGGGAGTATTCTTGAGGAAACTAACCCACTTAGCTGTTCAGAGATTGCTTAAAAAACCTGAAGATATTTGCATAATAAAATTAATTTTTGTAAGTGGTGAGAGATAGGGGTCCTATTTCATTCTTTTGCATGTGGCTTCCCAAATTTTGAACTCATTTTCAAATAGTTTTATAGTCCCTAAACATTTCAGAATAAATGTGATTTATCTTGACATACTAAAAAAAATGTAAATAAATACAAACTTGGTAATAATATGTAAATTTAATTTATTTATTATAGAAGATAAGATAACATGAAGGACTAAATAGACAACTCTAAAACCCAGATTTGGTCTCATTTATAGTTTTTCTTTTTAATATTTATTCTAGAGATTTGCCTGTTATCTGCTTTTAATTCAGTAGTAGATTTTAGAACTTTTTTTAACTTCAAATTAATATGAGCGTACAAATTTTTAGGTTACATTTGTTTTCAATTCTAAGGTGAAGTTCAAGTTGTAGTTGAGCCCTTCACCCAGAGGGTGTGCTCAACATCCTCACATTGTACACTTAGGTGAGATCTTGATAATTGCCCCTCCTCCTCCAGCTAATCACCCTCCCTCTTCCCTTCTTCCCTCTCTGGCCTTCCCTCTCCCCCTTGATAGGCTATATTTGTTTTATCATTCCTGTGTGGGTGTAGTTTTTTTATATATTGGTTTCATATTAATATTGAGTACATTGGATAGTTTTTTTCCATTCTTGAGATACTTTACTAAGAAGAATGTGTTTCAACTCATCCAGGTAAATATAAAAGATGGAAAGTCTCCATTTCTTTCTTATGGCTGAATACTCCATGGTATACATAGACCACAGTTTATTAATCTATTCATGGGTTGATGGGCATTTTGGTTGCTTCCACAACTTGGCCATTATGAATTGAGGTGCAATAAACATCTTGGTACCAATGTCTTTGTGGTAAAATTATTTTTGCTCTTCTAGGTAGATACCTAGTAAGGTAATTGTGGGAGCAAATGGAAGGTTGACTTTTAGCAAAAGAGTACACCCTATGGAAAGATATATGGAGAGGTCTTGCCTAACTAAAAGATTTTAGAATTAATGACATTTTTTTATTTAAAAATTATAATATAGTTGGGGAGAGTCTTTTCTGAGAAGGTACATTTTGTGCAAAGCTTGCCCAAAGCAGCAAAACTGGCTAAATTTGTATCTTTATGTCTGGTGTATATCATCCAGGGCTGAGCTACTGGCATCATATGTCTGTGAGCCACCAACTTCTTTTGGGGATTCACATTCCTGAGGGCCCTGTCTCTTCATATGTGCCTGGAGGAGCAATAGGGCCTTTTTCAGTGAACAGCAACTTGCTGTTAATATTACGAAGTTAATACTATAGAAACTCAAATAAGGATGAACAGAGAGAAATAAGAAAAATTCCTAATAGAGGTCAATGGCTCTGTGTATCTGTGTTTCATTGACTACTGAATGTCAACTGAAATGGCAAGTTAAGGTATCCAAAAGCTAGTCAACATTGAGTGTATTTACTACACATGATAAAGACATGAAACTATCAGTTTTGCTTTTTTAAAAAGTTTATTTTCCTAAAAATAAAAATTTCTCTGTGAATAAAACTCGAAGGAAAACACTATTCATTTGGAATACTTTGATGTAAGAAATAATAGCAGAATTATTCTGATTCTATGGAAAAGAACATGCAAGTTTTATTGGGCACTATGTTGCACTCCCTACATACTACAGGCCCTTTTCATGCTAGAAATCAGAAAGGAGTGAATCAGGGAGAGACTGAGACTTCCAGACACCAAGTTCAATGGGAAACTCCCTCCAGCTAAGCCAAAACTCCACATTTAAAGAAATGAGTAAGGGAGCATGGTGGCATTCAGCACTCTCAACTGTGTGCCCTGTAGCTTACTCAGTGAAACTGGGCTCACTTTCTGTTCCTGCTCATGTGTTAAGTGGAACTAAGGCAGAAATTGACCCAAACATTTCCAAGCAGCTTGGTCCACCGTGGCTTTGACAGAGGTGTTCTTTCATTCTGGCTCAATCTCCAATCCCTGCACTTTGTTCATCCATAAGAGGAAGGACAATTTTACTCTACCTACATCATCTGGCATGTCCGAGTGCAATTTTTGGAAAAAATTTAAACATATTTTATAAATATTCTTTGGTGTATATTCAATATTTAGTAAAATTATTAAATATATATAACATCAAACCAGCTGGGCTGCTCAACTTCTGAATTATATTGCCTGGTATTGATGAGTCCGAGGCCACTGTATTGAAACATGATATCTGACAAAATGGCAAGAAGACACCTTTGCTAAACACAGCCTCTGGGGATGAAGTGTTACGGGTTGGTGTTACCTTTTTGGATTTTGAAGGGTGCATTTCCCCACCCATACTGATGGTTTTCTACTTTGGCTGGTGGGTCTTTCTGTTGGTTTACACTGAAGGCACTGATGAAGCCAAAACTGGGAGTTTAATATTTTTTTTTTTTTTTTTTTTTTAGACAGAGCCTCAAGCTGTCACCCTGGATAGAGTGCTGTGACATCATAGCTGACAGCAACCTCCAATTCCTGGGCTCAAGCGAGTCTCCTGCCTCCGCCTCCCAAGTAGCTAGGACTACAGGCGCCCGCCACAACTCCCAGCCATTTTTTGGTTGCAGCCATCATTGTTGTTTGGCTGGCCCAGGCTGGATTCGAACCTGCCAGCTTAGATGTACGTGGCTGGCGCGTTAGCCCGTTGAGCTGCAGGTGCCAGGACAACTTAGTATGGCACAAAGGAAAGCTCTCATGCTTAGCCCTATCCTGCCGAGCTCCACTAGAGGAGGCTCCATGCAAATGTGTGCTTAGAACCCTGCTGTGTATTTAAATTCATGTATGTTAAAAACAGAACATATTTTGGGTATGTGGACCTTATGTTAGTTGTTCATAATTGGCTTTGACTTTTTAAATTTTGTTTTTTGCTTTTTATTGATTTTTAAAATTTCAAATTAATAAGAAGGAACAAATTTTTAGGCTGTGTTGTGCTTACTTCCAAGGTAAAGTCCAAGTTGTAGGAGAGCCTCTCACGTGGGGGGGAGGGGCATGCTGAATACCCTCCCACTGTGCACATTAGGTGAGATCCCACCAAATGCCCACCCTTCCTGCCAATCACCCTCTCCCCTCCCCTCTACCTCCTGGCTCCTGCCCCTTGTTAGACTATGTTTGTGTGTCATCATTCATATGTGTGTGTGTTTATATGTTGGTTTCATATTAGTATTGAGTACATATCATAGTTTTTCCCCCCACTTTTGAGATACTTTACTAAGAAGAATGTGGTTCAGCTTCATCAAGGTAAACATAAAAGATATAAAGTCTCCACATTTTCTCATAGCTGATAGTACTCTGTATAGACCACAATTTGTTAATCGATTCCTGGGTTGATGGGCGTTTGGATGCTTCTGCAACTTGGCAATCATGAATTGAGCTACAATAAACACTCTGGTGCAAATGCCTTGTGGTAAGGGCACTTGTGTTCTTCTGGGTAGATACCTAGGTAATACAGCTGATTTTTAATTTTCTAAATTAAATACAATATTTAAATGATGCTAACTTTGATTTTTTTTTTTTTTTTTTTTGGAGACAGAAACTCACTCTATTGCCCTTGGTAGTGTTCTGTTGTGTCACAACTCACAGCAACACAGCAACCTCCAGCTCTTGGGCTTAAGTGATTCTCTTGCCTCAGCCTCCCAAGCAGCTGGAACTACAGGCGCCCGCCACAGTGCCTGGCTAATTTTTGATGCAGTTCGCCCGGGGCCGGGTTTGAACCCGTAGCCCTCGGTATATGGGGTCGGCGCCCTACTCGCTGAGCCACAGGTGCCACCCAACTTTGATTTTTTTAACGGTGTTATCAATTAGCTTTGGTAAATGTGTAGCCAAAGGTGTAGCCCTTCTATTTTTATAAAACTTACACTTATTGCTAGAAGCTTTTACTTTTCTATGTCTTTGTGGAATTCAATATGTATCTGAGAAACCTAAATCTCTCCACTAATTAATTATTAGTCTGAGTTCTGAAAGTTCCTTTTCATTCAATATGACTGAGCTCTTCAAGGATTATACTCTTTTATGTATTTTGTGTGAAGACTTCTGATAAATTAGTAATTGAGAAGAGAACCATTTGGAGCCCTTGTTCTCGTGATATCACCTGCTTTGGGCGGAAGATCTGAGGTTATAGAATTAAAACAGGCAAAGGTCCCTTTATCAAATGATAGTAAAATGTGCTTCTTGTTACACAACATACTGAGAAGTACATGCATGATGTCGATCAAAACAAAAAACTCTTCAAGTTCCTCCTGTACAAATTTCAAATTTAAGCTCACCTTGTTTGAATTCACCAAGTTTCCCATTACAGAAACCACACCCACTTCTTACTTTCTGTTATTCTTCTTTACCAGGCTTGCTTAAAAGCCCTGGGTTTGATCTTTGGGTTGACAACACAGTGTTTGCTTCCTGGCTGTGAGATAGGAAAGTCAGAGAATTCAATTGCAAGGCTCACTGTTCTCCGCATTTATTCCCTTGTCTTCAAAATGGAAATGATAATGTCATTCTCATTTGTGAGAATTAAATGTTTGTAATGGATGTAAATTTATTCGTAACTATAGAGTGGTCATACATATAAGTTCTTATTAGTCTTATATGAGACTATCCTAGAAGTGGAGGTATTTTTTTCATATTTCTTAAAAGCTTCTGATGCATTCAAGGCAAAAATTCATCCATTCATTTAAAAATATATTTGATGGTATTGTTGTGATATTTATGTTTCATTTCCATATGTGGAGCCTGATTAAACCTACAGATTTTACTTTCACTTCCACTCTCCATGTGTCTGACGACGAGAATTCCCTGTCTGTCTTTCACGGAAGGATAATTATTGGTGCTAAGATAGAGAGTGTGATGCTTGGGAATCCCTTAAACATTTCATTGTGTGCTTGAGTTCTAACAATAAAAATAGAAAAATGGTAGGAAATGCAAAATGGATTCTGAGGAGTGTTCAGACAAGCATGCTTTTATTCCACTTCCATCATTTTGAATTTTAAATCACCTTTTAAAGGGCACTAACGCATTCTTGCAAATTAGTCTGCTCTCCAATTAATGTGCCTAACATGACAATAAGACCAGTTTCAGCTTGGCTAAGCAGGCCAGTCAACCAGGAGTGTGTGACTTGAGGACTTGGAAAGCTTGTAGAAGTGCACATTTCCCCCCTCCTCCTTCCTCTGGGGCCCTTTGAACAACTTAGATCTAATTAGGCCAGTTAATTCAGCCAAAATCAGCGGACAGAAGAGTTTCTCTCCAAACCTTCCCACTATTTATAACAATATAAAATCTCCAATACTCTCAAACCTAATTGCTACATGGAACAAAGGCAGTGCGTTTCTTCCTCTACGTCAGTGCTTTCCAATAGAAATAGATTGTCAGGCGCATACGTAATTTCAAATACGCTAGTGGCCACATCACTAGAAAAAAGAAAATACAAACAGCCAAAGTCAGGTGAAATAGATGTTAACAGCATACCATTTTATTTTAACTCATCAAATCCAAAATATTACCATTTTATTATATAATCTATATAAACCATCATTAATGTGGTATTTTATAGTTTTTGCTTGTCTTCTGAATCCAGTGTGTATTTTGTACTTATATTCATTGTAATTTGGACATTTCAAGTGCTCAATATCCACATGTGGTTAATAGCTACTGCATTTGACAGGCCAGCTCTAGATCATGAGAATTTTTTCCTTGATAAGCCTATTTCATGACATTTACTGATATACAGACAGCTCCTTTTTTGTCTCTTTATTTTCCAGACCATGCACATTTTTGACATGCATTAAATTTTATAAAAGTAGACTGCAAATAGTAGTGATGAGAAATGCCAGGTTTTATTACAAGAAAGTGTTCATAAATAGAAATGACTTTGTGTTTTCAATCAAAAAGTAAATAATGCTTGCATGGAAATATGGGCATCAGATTTTCCAAAGGAAAATTGAAGAGTAAGGTGGAAGAAGAAACCAATTATGTACTTTATGAATGTAGGGATGTGCCATTTCCCAAGTTTCTCTAGAAAAATAGTGATTTCGAACTATAAGAAATGTTAAGCCATAGCATGAAATAGTTCTTTGCAGTATACTGGTCTGAAAGATGTCTATTAAAAACTTGCCTTGGGGGGTTAGGATTTAAAACCATTCCAATAAGGATTGGCCCTGGTATATTGGAACTTCTGTGTTAACATAGTCCATATAGAATAAATATTGAGAGATTTATGGGTTTCCTAAAATGTGTTCCTTACTTACTACACTCAAAATCATTTTCTTTCTCAATTTCAGATTGTTTGGGAAAACTTTTTTTCTCTTTACTTTTGTTTACTTGATTCGGTATAATCTTGAGGAAACAGGAAAATGAATAGCATGCATCTGGCCAGGGAAGAAACATATTGTGTTCCCATATGTCAAGATCTCAAGACATTTGAAAACTCATGATTAGATTTATGATTAGTGATAGTATTAGCATCAGTATAGCTATTATTTAAAATACACTTTGTCCGGCAATTTTAGAAATAGTGACAAGAAAAGTGAGTATATATCTACACAAACCCTGCACATGGATGTTCATTGCAGCTTTGTTTGTAATTGCCAAAACTCGGAAACAACCAAGGTATCCTTTAGTAGGTAAATGGGTAAATTGTGGTAAATCTAAACAACCCAACAACTCAATATTATTCAGGGGCTAAAAAGCAAGAAGCCATCAAGCCATTCTTCCATGAACAGACGTGGAGGAGTCTTAAGCATATATATTACTAAGTGAGGAAACCAGTAACCCTTCTGAAAGGGCTGCCTACTGTGTGATCAAAATACATGACCCTGAAAAACACAAAAGCATGGCAATGATAAAAAAGACCAGTGGTTGCCAAGGTTCGGAGAGAGGAAAAAGGAAAAGGCAGAGCAGAGAGGATTGTTAAGGGAAGTTCATAGTGTCTGATACTATACTCCTAAATTCATGCCGTTGCACACCTGTCCACACCCACATAGAATATGTAACACCAAGAATGAACCTTAATGCAGACCGTGGACTTGAGGTGATAAAGACATGTCAGTGTAGGGTCATCCGGTCTAACAATTCATCCAGGTGGAGGATGTTGATACTGGGGAGACTATTCATGTTCTGGGGCAGGGGACAGATGGGAAATCTCTGTACTTTTCTTTCAAATTTGCTGTGAACCTAAAACCGCTCTAAAAAAATGAAGGATTTTTTTTAAGTGACAGTATAGAGTATAGCTAGCTAGGTAGACTTAATTCACCCTCATTACAATCTGTTCTTTCAAAAATGCATCCCAATATTGATTCACTATCTTTTGCTCAATTTGATGTGTGTAAATATCATCCATGAGGTCCATGACAAATACTGATGCCCGGAGCTTCCATCTTAGAGATTTTCAACCTTCCCAGACGATTTTTGAAGATTACATTCAGAGAAACATGACTCTGTCTGGATTGACATCTAGCAAAATAATATACAGGTGCAGGAATTGCTACTTTTGCAGATGAATTAATTATTGCTAACAAGGCTGATAAACTTAAGGGTCAAATCAGTAAATAAGTGTTAGTTCTTTGTGTGGGTGGATTGTGATTAAATGGTGCTTTCAATTCTTTAAAATACTACACAGCCTACGTACAGATTTTTAAAGGCATTTAGCACCTTAGAGATCAATAAATAATTTGCATTTTAGAAAGAGCCAGGAAAATGTTCAGTATAAGAACATCGTAGTCATTGGTCATTAAAACTTCAGGTTCTTTTAAAGTGCTAACTATAAAAAGTAGAAATAAATATACTGTGCTACATACAAATTAGCTTTCTCAGATAAAGCCATTTTGTGTTCGCGATCTTTTAATTTACATTATTACAACTGCTATTATTGTTTGAAAAGAAAAATTACCCTTTTTGCTTATTAAAAATGGCAACATCTTTTCTTCTTCAGAAATATTATACAGTTTGAGATAGATTTTATCAGCCCAGCTCCATCTGCCAACAGGTAGTTTTAAGTATTTGCTTCTCAGTAGAATTGGTGACAGGCTCTGACAATTTGATTTGATTCTAATGCGTTGAAAGACTATGTCAAAATTAAGAAACTACAGGTGTATTTCAGAGCCTCCTGGCTGAGCCTAACTGAACCTTCACTTACTTTAAATTAAAGTTTTATTCATCTTTTAGTCATTGTATTTGCCAAGAAATTATATCATATGTTTCATAGAAGAAGCAAAAATCATGATAATTGGATATTGACACTGAAAATATATATTTTTTATTTTTCCGCTTCAGAAAATTGCAATCATTATTGTTCTTGTTCTTATACAAACAAATGAGAAGTAGGGTACATTTTGCAAAATACACAAAATATTATATATAAAATTGAATATTTAGATTTAATGTGAGTAGTTAAAGGTGTTTATTTAATACTCCCCAAGGATGAAGATGGGAACATCTCTAATTTCCTAGTCATAGAAACTTTGAACAAAACCTGCATAATTCTTAGCATCTGAGTTTTTTTCCTGGAATGAGCTGTATGTTAAAACAATATGTTGGCCTATAATTATCAAATGTATACATCAGAATAACTAAACTTATTTTTTCTCAGGAGTACTAGGTTAATAAAAGAACAGAAACTACAACCACATTTAAATTTCCCTGAAGTGGCCAAATATTAAAGATGAAGAAAAATTAAGCTGAAAGGCTGGCAATGTTGTTTCCTACAGAACAGGTTGAATTGTGTTTCCATTTATAAAAGTATTCCATGATGTTAATATTTTTAAAAACATAGAAAACCAAGAAAATAAATTAATCAATCAGAGCCCAGTGTCTGCAATCTACAAATAATTCCTGTTAATATATTGTATTTGTCTAAGAAGTATCTATGAGTATTTTTACATAATTCACATATATGCTTTCACATGCTGCTTTAATAAACTTCAAAAAAATTATAAAGATGGTCTTATGTCATTCATTTGCTGTATTTTCCTTTTTAATGCTATATAATATACCAATGATTTATAATTTATTATTTGAAGACTATTTTTAATTTTTGGCATTTAGGGTTCCATATTTTTACTATTATCAATAAAGCTATGAGAAATATTTTTCATAGGTTAATTAATCCCTATTCCATAGGATAAACCTTAAAATTAATCCCTAAAATTAATCCCTATTCCATAGGATAAACCTTAAAAGTATGGGGGAAAAAATCAACATTTCTAGGCCACTTCATATGTATTGTCACATGTATATTATTACACAATAATGTGTGTTACCACATAATACATAATATCTACTGATTTCCACCAAGATTGTACCAATTTACACATATACCCCAGTGTCTTAAAGTTCTGGTCTCATCACACCTCAGGAGAACAGATGAATTTCAATGCATTTTTGTATGTGAGAGTACTCTTCCAGTGGTAAAAGCAGCAATTAAACGAGGTCAAAAGGAAAAGCCTGACTTAATCCGTGAAAAATATGACTTTACTGTTAATTAACTGACCTCAAAGCTTAGTGATATTTTTCCTGATTAGCTCTTAGACCCTGAACTTTTCCTTGCGCTTATGCAAGTCAGGCTAATAGGGAACATGGAATGGCAATCATTAATTGCATTGGGTATTTCAAATCTGAAGTATAGTCATTGCTCATTTTCCTTCTTGTTTTTTAAAACTTAGTCGTTTTCTGAGGGATTAACTGTGCCTATTATTATCTCTTTGTCCTTGTCATATTTTATAAGAGACACAGAGACATCTGCCAAGGTAAACTGGCTCAAGGACATCTTCCTCTGGATTGCCCAGATATGATGTACAGTGTCTATTTTAGCCATTTGATGGTAACAAACAACCCTTAACCATTTTTTGGTAACTTTTTTGTGTTATTATTTGTTGATAGCTCTATCTCTCTCTTTCTGCCATTTTACCTGACATGAAGAGCCTGATGCAGAAATTTTAGGGAAAAGACTTTCTATTGCATTTCCCCTACTCTGTGAATACACATAAAATGTGAGGTTTAAAGTTCTGAAACATTTAGAGTGAGTAAATGAAACTTCTGAAATGCCTGGTGAGTTGTCATTGCTGATAGCATCACCCAGGTTGTGTTCTTGGTCTGTACCCAGATTTGTTGGTGTTTACTATTTTGTTTGTTCTCATATTCTCATAGGATTTGATTTCAGGTGTTTGGAGGGACTTAACCTGAATGGGCTGTAAGTGAAACGGAGAAAATAGTAGGAATAGATTTATCACAGTTCTGGAAGCTCTTCACAGTCCTGTGCAAGACACCGAAGTCCAAACTTGTACAGCCAACTGTCTACTTGGCATCTCTCCTTGCATGTCTCATCTCAAACAGCAGGAACCCCTACACCTCCTTCACCTGCCATTCTCACTGTCACAGCTGCTGGCAGCTGTCTCCTCCTTAATTTTAATTCAATGTTCTTGTAGTCATCATTGACTCGTCTCTTTCTTTCATACCTGATACCTAATGTGTGAAAGAATCCAATTCAGTTCTGCAGAACTCTGTTATTCCTTACCACTTCCAGTCCTATCCTGATCCAAGGTATCATCATCCCTTGGCTGATTTATGGTTAGGGAGAAAAATTCTGTGGCTCCCTTCTCAGAACTCTGTAAGTCATTGTTCTCCATCTCATTCAGAATTTTTTAAAAGGCCCCTGCTAACCCTTTCACCTCCTTTCCTGCATTGCTTCTCCTGTTCAGTTCACTCGCTCTGGGGTCATCCTACACTCCGAGCTTCACCTCTGCCTCAAGGCCTTTGGTCTCCACTGTCTGGAATGCTCTTCCTCCAGATAACCACCTCACCAAATTCCCTTTTCCTTCAAGGATCTGCACAAATGTCATCGTCTTACTAACAAAGCCCATCCTGAATACCTTATTTAAATTTAAATACTCTGCTCTACTTCACTTTTTTATTTTCTAAAGCATCGGCACCTTCTAACCTACCAGGTAATATGAGTTTTACTATTTCTGTTGTGTGGTGTTTGTTTCTCCCATGAAAATGTAAGATAAACAAAGGTAGGGATTTTTGTGTCTCTTGCTCACTGATGAAAATTCCAAGTTCAGGACCATCTTTTGCACATGAAAGGCATGGAACAAATATTTGACAAGTAAATAAAAACTCCCGAAACAAACAAAATAAGCCACAAATTCTGAGGCTAATAATTAATCCTGAACATGCTTAGTGGTTTGAATGGTGATGTATGGACACATGGCTGCATAAGAATTATGCCCCTGTCTCCTCTCCCTTTGCCTTCAACCCGTTTCTCCACTCTGCCTGTCCTTAGGGTTCCAGCCCAACTGACACCTCTTATGCCTGCTCCATCAAGACTAACAAAGGCACCATCTTGGAAAATCCTCACCTTGATCTCTCAGCAGCATCAACAATAGTTATGTGGTCCCGCAGTCTTGAAACCCTACTCTGCGGGTTTTGTATCACGGTACTCTGGTGTCTGCCTCCCGTCTTCAGGCTCCTTGCTCAGCTCCCACCTCTCTACACATCCTGTAAACTCTGAAAGCCCCAGGGCTCTGTTCTGGGTGATGTTCTTCCCTGTTGATTCTGCACTTGCAATTCCATCCATGCAGTTGTTACTGTTATATGTATATTTCCAGCCTTGACTTGAGTGTCACATTCCCATATATATGTAGAACTGTCTACTCGACATCAGCATTTAGGTGTCTAATAGGGAGCTTTAAGTAAATGGTTAAGTGGACTCAATGCACTGCCCTTTGCCCCTGTCTACTTCCATTCTCCCTGTCTGAGTACATGGCACCACCATTACCCATTTCTTCGAGCCAGAAACCCTGGATTTCATCTTGATTCCCTTCTCTGTATCATCTTTCGTATCTGAGCCATAATGAGACCTTTAAGCTTTCTCCTAAAGATATCACAGATCTAAGAGCTGGTTACCAGCTCCATCTGCCATCCCTGTCACCCACATGCCTTCAGGAACCTCCTGCCCATTCCCTTGGTATTCCATGTGTCTATAACCATTGTCTACACAGCAGACACCAGATCAGATTATGACATTCCTGCTTTACTATCCAAATGTGTTCTCTTGTATTTAGAATAATCCCAAAGTCTTTACTACGTTCTCTTAGATAATCATCACGCACCCCCTTCTACTTCTAACCCTCACCTCATATCATTCTCTCTCACTTTCTCTCTGCTCCATCCACCTTGATATTCTTTCTGTTTACTTTTAATGAAATGAAGTCTTTCCCCCTTCAGGGAATATGTACTTGATGCCCCCTGTCTGGATCACTCTTCGTTATTCTGTATGAGCACAGAACTTTCCCTGACCACTTACTCTAAAGAGCACACTCTGCTCAATCCCTATCCCATTGTCCTGTTAAATTTGTTCTGTCCCCAAGGCCCCAACTGGAATATTAGCTACCCAAGAGCCCAGACTTGTCTTTCTTGTTCAGGGCTGTATCTACAGTGTTTTGTACAATTTTTGGCCCTTAGATGGTGCTCTACAAATCATTTTTGGATGAATGGGTGGATAAACAAATAAAAGAATAATTAGCTATGGCTGAATACCTTATAGGTTGAGCATTTATTTTATTGAAAACATTACTAAACGAGATAAATTCAGACTGTTGTCAAGTCATTTTTGTGTACATCTTTGAGAGCTTGGCCAGTTTATATATTTCTAAAGTAACTGGTTATTTATGGGTTTCTTTGTAGGTTTTGTTTTTATTTTTACAGATGGAGACACTAAGATACATATTGACTATCCAAAAATCACTGGGACCATTATTGAATTTCTATTCAGAATTGATATGATACTCTTGGCCCCATCTCCCAGCATTAGGCCATACTTTCTGAGTATAATCAATTCGCTTATATAAGAGAACAAAACAGCACAAAATTGGAATAGAGAGGACACCTTCACGGCCATAGCAACCAACCCCCGGGAGCTACTGCGGTTGGAAGCCGCCGCCCCTCGAATAGGAACACACCACTGCGACCGCAGAGATCTGCAGTGACTGTGAGGCCCCTCCCCCGCAGTCACCACAAGCCCTGCTCCCTTGCTCCCCTCTCACAGCAGATTGTTGTTGCTGGACTGGACTGCAATTATATATACATATAAGAATAATAATATTTTCGAGATTTTTTTTTTGTGAACATCCTTTTCTTGGAGGCGCTATCGACAAATAACTCTTTACTTCACTTTCTTAGATTATTTTTATTACCTCCTATTCTCAACTGAACATTCTTCTTCCTCTCCCGCGTTAATTTCTTTGTTCTTTCTCCCCCTCCTCTCCCTCCCTTCTTATAGCTCCTAAGAGTGCTTAT
>CAUYON010014668.1:0-33280 GCA_963573935.1 Arctocebus calabarensis | reverse complement strand
GTCTCACTTTATTGCCCTTGGTAGAGTGCTGTGGCATCACACAGCTCACAGCAACCTCCAACTCCTGGGCTTAGGCGATTTTCTTGCCTCAACCTCCTGAGTAGCTGGGACTACAGGTGCCCGCCACAAAACCTGGCTATTTTTTTATTTTGCAGTTCAGCCGAGGCTGGGTTTGAACCCGCTACCTTCATTATATGGGGCCGGCGCCCTACTTGCTGAGCCACAGGTGCCTCCCCCTTGCTTCCACTTTTTATATTCATTCTGGACCAGTGTGCATTTTTATATAGGAAAAGAAGCATATTTACAGGCACTTGTGTCTGACAATGTCTGACCTCTTTAAGGGGAGCATATTTGCCTGGAATTTTGCTGTTGTCTGTATCCTTTGAGTCATTAGTTAACTTAGTCCTGGGTAAGGATCTGTAATTCCTATTGAATCTGACTTGGCCATCCACTTCCTTTGTGTTACCTCATGTGGTCCCTATCTTGGAAGAGTCAGTAAGTATAGACAGAGGTCTAGGCATCTGTATGTTCAAAACCCTCCATAAGGAATTTCAGTATATAGTCATGATTGAGAACCATCATTGAAAATCTCATGTAGTTCTTGGTAAAGGCCAGTAATTATTATTATTTTATATTTTTAATAGATAAATAGTTATAGATCTATTTATGGGGTACATTGGGATGTTTTGATACATGCGTACATTGTAGAATGATCTAATCAAACTGATTAATATGTCTTTCACCTCACATATTTATCATTTTTTAGTGGTGAGATCATTCAAAATCTGTTTTTAGTAATTTTGAAATACACAGTACATTATTAACAATAGTCACCATTATGTGTAATAACAGATCACCAGAACTTATTCTTCCTAACTGAAATTTTATGCCTTTGACCAGCATCTCCTTTCCCCATATACCACCCAGCCTCTGATAACCACCATTGTACTCTCTGGTTCTATGAGTTTTGAGACTATGTGTTTATCTTTTTGTGCCTGGCTTATTGCATGTAGCATAATGCCCTCCAGATTCTTCCATGTGTAAATTACAGAATTTCCTTTTTTAAGACCGAATAGTATTCCAGTAGTATATAGATCACATTTTAAAAACCATTTATCAGTTGATGGGTACTACATTGTTTCCATATCTTGGCTGTTGTGAGTAGTGCTACAGTGGATGTGGGAGTGCAGCCATGATTTCAATTCTTTTGCACCCAGCAGTGGCATTGTCGAATCATATAGTAATTCTGTTTTTAGTTTTTTAACAAACCTCTATAATTGTTGCAGCCCATATAGCCTATGGCTAGGAGTGACAGTTATAAGAAATACTGTTATAGCTCAATAATGGAACACCTGGGTGGAAAGGGCATAGAGAGGGATTTGGCTCTCCTAACGAGCATGAGAGCTCGCGAGATAAGAGCAGTGGTAAATTGGCAGTCTGTACACCTGTGGTGTTGAGAAGCACGAGATTAGCCTTATATTAGGCTGGAGGAGAAGGTAGTCAAGGAGCATGCGCATTCTATCATGGACCTGCTTACTCTGACTGTGTCTCCTCTCCTGCCTGCAGAACACCAGCACGGTATCTCTCTGCTAAAGATTACTAAGTGCTACTAAAGACTAAGATCTATCTATTCTAAGACTGCTTTACTCTCTCTAAGACTCATTCTCTCTCTCCAGCTAAAGTAGATACCCTCAGACACCTAAGAGAAACTGAACCTGAGCAAGGTAACTTAGCGGTCCACGTGTGGAACCTAGTTAAGCTGCGAGACCTGGCCAGTGCTGGGCCCTGGCAAGAAGTGTCAGAAGTGACATGTGGCACATAATGTTTTCTAAAACAACTGTACTAACATTCTGAACATCAACAGTGTACAAAGATTCCCTTTGCCCTCCATCCTAGCCTTATATACATACACATGCACACCCATATACATACATACATATGCAAGTGTATATATAGTGTTTGGTAAGAATTTTTTTTTTAATACAGACTTTCACTTTGTTGCCCTTGGTAGAGTGGCATGGCATCATAGCTCATAGCAACCTCAAATTCTTGGGCTCAAGTGATCCTCTTGCCTCAGCCTCCCAAATAGCTGGGACTACAGGTACCTACCACAACGCCTGGCTATTTTTTAGAGATGAAGTCTTGCTCTTGCTCAGGCTGGTCTTGAACTCCTGAGCACAGCAGTCTACCCGCCTTACCCTCCCAGAATCGTAGTATTACAGGTGTGAGCAAGGCCAGCCCCTGGTAAAATGTTGTCTCAAACATATCATGTTTTTTTTTTTTTTTCTGCACAGACTCAGGATGGCTGTTCATAGAGCTAGGAATTAAAGAGCTAGCTGATAATAAGGGCTAGAGAAGTAGGAATCATTTTAGTTATGACTCTCTAACAGTCAGGAAATTTAAGAAAGCAAATTAATGCCTGTCTCTGCTTGTGACCCTATTTAACAAACATCTCTTGTATGCCAGGCGCTACTCAGCATACTTTACATATATTGGTTCATTTCATCTTTACAAGAACACTGTGATGTATCACCCCCCATTTTACAGGTGAGAAGACTGAGGCATGAAGAGGTTAGGTCACTTGCCCAAAGTCACACTGCTGGGAATCAAGCATTGGCAGTTTTGCTTCAGGTCTATGCTCCTAACCACCAGGCCATGCTGCCTTAATGTTACGTGGATTGTATGAAATTGTTTAAGGAAACAAAAATATCTATTAAAGATAAGCATGATAGCTAAGAGATGATGTTTTAATAAAGAAAAAACTCATGCCTGTAAAGTTCATTTAAAATCCTTTAGATGGATTACTAGTTTTTTTCGTTAGATATAATTCATGATTCAGTTTTAAAATTTCCTGACTTTTTTAGGTTGAACTTTCTCTTAAGAAAAAAAATATAGTTTTTGGCTATAAGAGTGGCTCACACTCTTATCTTTCCACCCCCACACAGGAGAAAAGCCCAGCTAAGCAGTCTCCAGAGCCATAACCCTGATGGCAGCTCTCCAAGCTGCAGGCATGATGTTGAGGGATAAGGCAGACTGTGATAAACTGGCTTTTTGCGCTTGCACCCACAGCAACACGGTGATTGTTGCAGATGCATGGGAGATGCATAAAAATAATGAATAGACAGTACCCCAACAGCACTGCCTGCTGACACAACAGAAGACTTTCTTCCAGAAACCTCCCTAATCAAGGGGAATTCCTTTCTGATTTCCCAAACAAGGCCAGACTTGAGGGAAGATCGCCTTGTTTCTGTGAATGGGAGGGATTTGGAAGTCCAGCCAATGTTCAGGAAGTAGGAGGACAAGTTAAAGGTTTAGATAGAGGAGGAAAATGGGGAATTGGGACACACTAGTGAATTATATAGGAGGCTTTCTCTTCAACTATAATATGCTCACCTGTTGTGAGCAGAATTGGCATAACACGCATGCACAAAGTTCTCGTAAGCAAACAGGAGCTGGTGTTTGTTGGCCTCCCTGAGTGTTTGCTTGGCTGTGGACATTCTTTGAATTTAGAAGCAATTTGGAGGTAGGTGTCAGGAGCATGCTTGCAAAATCCACACACACTCTAGGCAGGCACAGGAGGGAAGGTTGTTTCCACACCAGCGGAAGCCTATTACACTTGCCAAATGGTTCAATATCCTGCTTGCCAGAAATTCCTTGAGTATTTATTAAAAATTCTGAGTATCCAAGTATTGTCTTTTTCTTTTACATATGACAAAATATGGAGATTTCATTTTGGGGCTTACCAGTAAATGATGACTAGCTTCTTAAACATGACCACACCATCAACTTTCTGGAAAGGGGATTATAAAAGTCCTAATAATCTTTAATAAGTATTAAGTAGCCTTTTATCTATAACTTTTTAACTTCAGGTGATATACATTGATTTCTTTTGTGATTTAATAGGTATTTTCTTTTTAGAAATACAAATTTCAGTTTATTATTTGTAATGCAATGCAGAAGAAGAATTAGATGGCCACATAGCATATAACATATACAAATTATTTTATAAGAAAATTCTATGTGAAAAATAAGGATAAAATGGGCAATTTGATAAGAGATTAAACATTAGAAGCAATTCTCAAATAGATTTATCAAAGGATAGCCAGAAGTTTAACTCTTAGGTGCTTTTCCCTCTGAGAGCCTAGGATCTCCAATGTTGTTCTTGGATTTAGCGATTAGTCTTTGTTGCTGTGGGACAGTGCAAGGAATCAGGGACCTCATCCCTAGCAATAAGAATTCAGCTCGCTCTTCACAGCCAAAATGCAGAGGAAGAATTATTCTAGGTCTGCTAATTGGAATTTCTTTTTGTCTCTTGTGCCTGAGTACTTGTCTTCTTAACTCCAGGCTTGTGGCCCTGTTCTTGCCAGTGTCTAGGATCTAGAGTCCTACCCTAGAATAGCCCAGTAGATATTTGTTCTGTGCCTCTGGCCTGTTTCTCCATTAGTTCATCCTGGCTTGGGTTCTACTGGAATAGACAGACATTCCATTAGGGATCTCTCCAATACTGACTAATATGCTGGCAAATGATAGTTTTCAACTGGCCCATCATCTGAAACCGCATTTTCTATTAGCTGGACAGGAGTCCTTTTTGTCTACCTCATTTTGCTCCATGGCAGCAGTGGATATGCAACTGCTGGTGTTTCTCTTTTGTTCCTAGATAGGCCTTGAGATAATGATTTTAGTTCTGACTACTGCACATACACTCTAGGCTGTGTGTGTGTGTGTGTGTGTGTGTTTCCTGTGTTCAGTCTTTTCAGTACTGTGACTCCCAACAAAACCTTATTTCCAGTGCTTACCACATAGAGACCAAGAATCAGAACCTGGAAAGGTGTGGAATTATCAATAGGATACTATGATGGTTTTAGAAATGGGATCTAGTATTTGTGCTTATTGCATTTTAGTTTCCCCCATAAAGTTTTATTTGATAAAGTTTCCTCCCACAGTAGCTTCTCTGATAGGAATAGATACAAGTATTATAGATTAATAAATATATAATCAATAGATTAAGATCAGAAGGTATATATTCTTGGCTCCTGAAAATATCACTTACAATGGAATCTGCTTCATTTTTATTTGTGTTTTAGGGATAATATAGATTTGCTACTCCCCATTCTCTTACATTTACAAAGCTTAAGGTTGAAATATCACTTCTATAAAGTTGTCATAACTCATAATAGAAAGATTAGTTGCCTTTGAAAAGATAAAATATCAGAATTCAAACAAATTCTTTTTAGCCATTTTAATACCTGAACATGTGAAATATTTACTGGTTGGTTAGAGGAAGCAGATTTCTCCCTCGGCCGGTTATTCCCTAGAGAGAACCATTCTTGTTCAACTATAAAAGCACCTTTTCGTTAGATACAAAATAGCACCAGCCAGCTGACAGAGAAGGCATTTGATAAATTGAGGTGTGTTTAAAATGTGTTATCTGCACTAAAACCCCAGATTCATTTTATTGTGTGGCTTGCAACAATTAATGTGGCAGATGGCCTCAAATAGCCTTGGAATCCTGATCTTTTGTGTCAAGCTTTAGAGGCTTGGCAATTGTTCTGGAAGGTTGGGGTGGCAACCTATCTACCTACTATTTGCACTTTGGTTCCAGAATTGATGGAAAATGGCCCTGATTGTAAAAGCAATTCTCTTCTTGAGGGGAAACATCTAGGTAAGAATCTTTTATTTTAAAACATGCTATGGAGAAATAGATACACGGGATTGTGGTACAAATCCCTGTCTGGCCAGTCTGCATGGCGTTGAAGCCATTGACAAGAGAGCAGTTACTATGCCTGTTTTTTCTATAGTGTATGGGAATACATATGATACATGTTATTTACTCTATTTTTAAAAAGTAAAATTGTCAGAAGTTCATAGAAATTGAAAGAATATGCAATGGTCACCTTTATATTTACCACTAAGAACCAACAGTTTTACATTTTGACATCTGTGCTTGTGTGACTGACTAAGCTTTGTCTGAATTGGTGGTTCTTAACTGAACAGGGTAAGATTTTGCAGCACCTCCCTGGGACATTCGGCAGTATCTGGAGACATTTTAGATTGTTGCCACTTCGAGGGAGCTACTGGCATTTAGTGGATAAAAGCCAGAGAGGCAGGTAAACATTGTTCAGTGTACAGGACGCCACCCTCAACAACACAGAATCATCCAGCTCCATGGCTATAGGACCACAATTGAGAACTAGGGAGAGAGATTGTGTATTTGTATGTATGTACACGTGTGGTTGAACCAGTTAAAAGTGACAAGGCTGTGTTATTTAAATAGAAAAATCTCAAATAAAGAGGAAAGTCTCCCCAGATGGAATAGAGAAGGAAGATTGCAAAAGGAAAAGTGTAAGAAAATTACATGCAAGGAAAGAGAAAATTCCAGGATATAAGGAAAAGGTGAAATCTGTGTAAAAACCTGATTGAATTGTTGGTCACATCTGGGTCTTTAGCAGAAATGATCTGTATGGTTGTTCCAATTGCCACATCCTCAGGCACCTCCACAAAGTAAAAGGCAGGTTCAAATACAGGGGGCTCATCCACATCCTCCACACTGATGTGCACTGTGGTTGTGTCCTGAAACGGGCCGAGGTTCAGGAAACGCATCTCTAGGTGAGGGTTGGCTCCTTCCACCTTTAAAGTGTAGCTTTTCTTGCTTTCAAAACTCAGGGGCTGGAAAGTAATGACAAGAAAATTGATTAGCCACTAGCATATGTGTCAAGGTTTGCTCATCAAGTAGGGCGCCGGCCCCATATACCGAAGGTGGCGGGTTCAAGCCCGGCCTCTGCAGAACTGCAAAACAGAAAAATAGCTGGGGCGTTGTGGCGGGCACCTGTAGCCCCAGCTGCTAGGGAGGCTGAGGCAAGAGAATCGCCTAAGCTCAGGAGTTGGAGGTTGTTGTGAGCTGTGTTGACACCATGGCACTCTACCAAGGGCAATAAAGTGAGACTCCATCTATACAAAAAAAAAAAAAAAAAAATCACAAAAGAATGTCCAGTATTGGCGATTGTTGGGAAGGTTCCCAAAAACATTAAAATGAGGGAAAAGAGGTAAAGGAATAACAGAATATGTTTTTTGTTCCATAGCTAGGTCTTAATATTACTTCCAGCATTTTGGGTAAGGAAGATAAAGAAGATGCCAGACACTTCAGAGATTGTTAAGAAAGCCAGTTGGGTGATGAAGAAAGCAATTATCTTGGGCACACTTGGCTTTACATGGTTACTCTTTTCTCTTTTCTTTCTTTTTTTGTGCGACAGAGTCTTAACTCTGTTGCCCAGGCTGGAGTGTTATGGCATCATAGCTCACAGCAATTTCAACCCCCTGGGTTCAAATGATCCTCCTGCTTCAACCTCCTGAGGAGCTGGGACCCCACCACAGGGTGCCCATTACAATGCCTGGCTAATTTTTCTATTTTTAGTGGAGATGGGGGTCTCCCTCTTACATAGGCTAGTCTTGGATTCTTGAAGTCAGGAATCCAAGCTTGGCCTCGGCCCCACAGTACTAGGATTAGGTGTGAGCTGCGTGCCCTACTGCATCTGCTCTTTTTAATCACCATGGTCTTGAGAGACATTCCTGGGAACCCCCTCAGTTTGGGACTTACTTTATCTAGGACTGTCTCATTTCTAAAATAAAAAGTTTTATTTCCTGGGAACTGTCTCTGTCTCATGCAAACCAGGATAGTAGGTCACCCTATCCTTAGAGATACTTACTCATTTGAAAAGATGTCATGACAGGCCAGGTGTAGTGGCTCATGCCTATAATCCTAGCATTCTGGGAGATCAAGGTGGGTGAATTGCCTGAGTTCACAGGTTCGAGACCAGCCTAAGCCAGAGCAAGACCCCAAAATAGCTGGGCTCCTGTAGTCCCAGGTACTTGGGATGCTGAGCCAAGAGAATCACTTGAGCCCAAGAGTTTGAGGTTGCTGTGAGCTGTGACACCACAGCACTCCACTGAGGGCAAGAAAGTGAGACTCTTTCAAAAAAAAAGAGAGAAGGAAAAAATGTCATGACAGTTAAGAATGAGTTTGTATTCCAGAATGTCCGTGCAAAATTTGTATTTCATGAGTAAAAAGGTAATAGTGATTCTTTCCAAAAAGTTATCATTAAGTACCTCACAAGAGTTTTCGGGGCACTGTATCAGTTCACTATTTGTGTGTTTAGTTGATCACAGATGATCCTTTTTAATAGAAAATTCTAATTTGACACCTCATTTTATAGTAGAAGAAACTGAGACCCAGCAAGCTCAGAAGAGCAGAATAAGCTGACATGGTTATATAGTTGGAACTGAAATGATGGCCAAGTATAAGTATTCTTCATCCAGGGATAATCCACAAGACTTTAAATTTGTGTATAAAAAATTCTACTCATAAGACATATAGGTTTTGGTTGTTTTCATTTTTAATCTATCCTTATCTCGAGGAATGTTTTATTTAAGTGTAGCACTTTAGGACAGAAAGGGAAACTAAATGCTATTTCTGAAGAGTAATCATTTTAAAAATCCATTTTTTATAATGATAGAAATGGTCAAGTATTTTAAGCAAAAATTAAAATATCAATAGTTAAAAAAAGGGATATTAAATTCTACAATGTAAGTATAGGAGATGGCAAAACAGTTACTACTTAAAAGTCATATTTCAACATGGCAATGACTTACATTTTCTTTTAGCTAAACATTCACTTTTTTCGTAAAAATATCCTGAATGTCAGACATTCATGTTCCCATTTAAGCAACTACTTTCCTTTTGAGAAACATCTGTAGGAATTACTTTAAATGTTTTATTTTCTTTCTTTAACTTAATTTTTCTTGATACTTCATATGTATACATGTATTTTCAAGGTACATGTGATAATTTAGTACATTAATATAATTGCTTTGTTCAGATTTTTTTTTTTTTCATTGCTGTTGTTTGTCTACTATGTTCAGGATTTACTTAGTGCCACACATCCTGCTTCTTGTTTCCTGGGTTGTCAACCATTTTTATTTCTAGGCAGCCCATTTCCACCAGCCTGCCTGCCTCCTCCTCTATTTGTCAAAAAGCAAGGTTTTCATAACCAGGGAATCTGCCATTGAGATTATGCGATATTTGAAGGACTAGCCTAGTTCTACCAAATTATTTATTCTTGTGCCCTAACTGTAGACATTTTCTTTCTTGGAACATTGCATCACATTCTTTTAAAATTCTTTCTTTCTGTATTAGTAATGCAAAGTGGACATTCTTGATTATGTCAGGTTTGAGCTAAGCAAAATTTGTTTGCCCCTTAATTTTAAGTCATTTTTCTAATTTGGTATGAAATTTGTGTCTGTTTTTTTAAATTGAGGTGTAATTTACATACATTATAATTAATATTTCTTAGTTTTGCAGGTTTTTACAAAATATTCGGTTACACGTCCACAATGATAATTAAGCTCTAGAACTGACCTTATCACTTCCACCTGTGCCCTGTGTAGTTATCCTCTTCCCTTCTGCCCAGTGCATGGCAACCACTGATCTATGCTGTGTCCCTCTTGCAGGAATGTTTTGAGTTTGATTTTTTTCGCTTAGCTTGACACATTTGAGCTTCATCCATGTAACTGTATGAGTGAGCAGTTTGTTTTTTTTTATTGCAGTGTAGCATTCCATTGCATGGATGTACGGCAATTGATTTATCCATCCTCCACTAGAGGTATATTTGGACTACTTGCAATTTCTGAGAGTTATGAATAAATCTGCTATCAACATTTGTATACTGGTTTAGATATGAACATAGGTTTTCATTTAATGTGGATAAATTAAATGGAGTGGGGTAGGTTTGTAGGATTGTATGCTAAGTGTGTGTGTATGTGCGTGTGTGTATGTGTGTGTGAATATATATAGCACATGTATATATTTAAAAAATTTTATAAGAAAATTATATTATGCATTGTCAATGCATATTTTTTCATTTTGGAAATGTGGTTCTGTCTCTGATGACCCTTGCAATAGGTATAGGTTCAACAGGAGATAGCGGGATGTAATTGTTACTGCCTGTGCCAGCCAGACATGGTCAAGGCCATTCATGTTGTACTTCAGTTGAGTTCCTTGCATTTTGGTACTGCATGTTTTGAACATTTCTGCCTTCTAAAATGTCTCCAAAAAGTTTGTATTATGGTTTGGCCTTGAAACAAAGGTGTGTAGGGGTAGAATGGCTTGGAAACAACAGCCAGGAGTGAAGCTGACATTGGTAAAGTAAATTTATCTGGTCTACAGGACCTTTTAAAATATCTATAAACCAAGAAATAAGAAAGCATTGTATCATTTAAGTTGGCAAGAATTTTTCTTAAGTGGTACATAAAATGATGAAATTTATAATTCATGGCATCTTAGATTTGATAAAATATAGAGTTTTTGTTCTTTGTGACCTGCCTAAGAGGAGAATGGACTCTAAACAATTGCTTCTTGTTGCTAGAAGATGGAAGGCATGCTGAAAACCAGAAAATGGCATAACATCATGCTTGTTCAGGATGAAGAACATTCTGAAAATTATATATTTCAAGTTATATTTCAAGCATTTAAGTTAAGAGACTGAAAATCAATTGATTGATTACTTAAAAGCTAAAAAGACCCAAGATACTGAGTAGTAATCAGTGTGGTTTTATGAAGACCCAATTCTATCAATTCAACTTAATGTCTCTTTTTGAAAAAGTATGTGCTTTTCAGACAAATAATAGGCCTAAGGGAAATAAATCAAAAGCAGAACTTTTGTTTCAATTTTATATGACATTATTAATGACAAAGTGGGAAGATGAGTGTGGATCAGACATCTGAGTGAATGTTGTTTCAAAGGCATAGTTTGAGCAGTCAATAGACTTGAAAGTATTTATTTTATGTGATTTGTCCATCTGTCCAACTTATTGACTTCTTTTCTTAATTTCATTTTCTGGTAGCTTATGAGTTCAGAAGCGAAATAAAAATGACGTTCGGCAAAACTGATACATGTTTTGATTAAACATGGATAAAGTTTTAGTAATTACGATGAAATACAGTCTTCTGTCTTAAGAGGTTTCATCTTTCCTTCAGGTATTTTGAGATTTCTTTCAGATACAGAATTATAATAGCTAGTAGGTTTTTAAAAATGAATGGCTTATAAGCTATATTGTGATAATTTCACATAAATTAATATTACTATTGTTAATATATGCATATATTATCAATATTATTTTGAATTATTTTATTTGTTAAGATAGAAAAGAAAATTTCAATAATGACAACCTCCAAAGCTCTTTTCCACTTGCTTGCCTTTTAAATAGAGCTTTTGTATTAAAGAATGTAAGCACTCCAATTTGTACAAATAATCAACACATTGAATCCCATAATGGCATAAATGTATTCATGATATATGTACAAATGACTTAGTAAAAAAAAACAACTTTGCACTTTTTCCTTATTTACAGTTAGTAGTCATGGTTAGTAATATGTTGTTATTTACTCGAGGCATGCCACATAGTAGGGGTATGTGGCCATGGGACATACCAAATAGGTATTGTTATTTTTAGTCACCATTTATAATTGTAGTCTGTGTTATTAATTCTTGAAGAATGAGAATAAAATAAGAAATGACAGGATTTTAACCACACTTAGATTTATTTGATGATTTAGAAGTTGATCTCAGCATTTTGCACTATTTTGAGGTCACTGTGTGCTAGCTATAAAGATCTCTGATTGGTGGCATTCTGGATATGTCTATTAATGGCCCCTTAAATACAGAGCAAGCATGTGAACTGATCCCTTTTACCTTCTAAAGCAGTGTTATTTCAGTCTAGGAAATAGATAAAGTTATTATAAACACACATTAACTTGTGCCACCTTTAACTTATGTTGCTTTTGCCTTACGACTTGGTTGCTCTTACTTAACCCGCAGTGGTGTTTGTCACAGGTGATCACTCCCTTTGCTTGGACACACGTCTTCAGGACGTGTGCTCCCTTGACCCCCTCCTGTCTCCCTGGTCTATCAGTCTCCTTGCTTGTCCTTACCTTTCATGGGACCTCTTCGTGTTGGAGTGCCTCAGGGCACATCCATTGTCCTCTTTCTGTCTGTACTCAGTCCCTTGGAATCTCATTCTCTTTAATTTGCTTCAAGTGCCAGCCCCAAATTTATATTTCCAGTCCAGAACTCTTCTCCCAATTCCTAACTCTTACAACCTAAGTCACTTCACCTCTCCTGTTGGGCATCTGACAGGCACTGCACGTGTGACCTAAGACTGAATCCCAATACTTGCCACCCCTGCCACCTGCTCTCCTTACAGACTTCCTCTGTCAGTGAATGGTACCTCCATTCTTCTCATTGCTCAGTTGACTCTCCTCTTTTTTTTATATCCTCATTCAATTCTTTAGGAAATCCTGTTTGCTCTTCTATCAAAATACACATAGATTCTGATAACTTCTCTCCACCTTTGTTCACATTATGGGCTGGGCTGATCACCGTCATCTCTTACCTGGATTATTGCAGTAGTTTCTCAGTTGGCCTTCCTATTTCTATTCTTGCTTTCTTATGTTTTGTTTTGTTTTTCCTCTAACATAGCCTGCAGAGTAACTATTTGATAATGAAATACCAGTTGTGTACACATTTGTTAACATTCTCCAGTCATTCCCACTTAAAGTATAAACCAAAGTCCTTACAGTCACTTTCTATGGTCTTACATGTCTGGCCCCTTTGTTACGTGTCTGATTTCATCTCCTGAGAGTCTTCTCATCTGTTAAGCCTTATAAACTCCCTTGCTCTTCTTGAAACATGGCATAGTACTACCTAGGGCCTTTGCATGACTGTCTTTTGCCTGGAACACTTTCCTCAATAGCTCCATGCCCATTCTTTTCTCTCCATAGCTACCATATATACTTCTTACCAAAAGTCATTTATAGGACACTTTCCAGGGTTATGCACGGGTAATTTGCCTGACTCTGCTGCGTCTCTGCTCACTTTAAGTCTTTGCATAAATTTCCCTTTTCTGTGAGGCCAACCACTCAATTTAAATTTGAAGTAATGTTGGCTCTCCCAATTTCTCTTATTCTTTTTTGTTCCTCTCCCATAACAGTTTTCACCTTCTAATATAATACTGTATTGACATAATTTGCTGTTTGTCTTTTCCTTAGTAAAATGTAAGATCCATGAGAGCAGAAATTTTGGGTTATGTTATTTAGTTTATTTATATGGCCTAAAACTATACTTGGCACATAGTTGACAATAATTATTATATTTGTTGGAAAAGTAATTTAAGATACATTGTGTTTTTAAGTATATTCAAAATAGAGAAGGATAATTAAATCAACAAGTTTTAAAATTAATGCATTTCATTACATATATATTTACTAGGGTGTTAAAGCTTCAATTTTTAAAAAGTGTTATCTTTCATATGAGTATATCCATATTTACTTTATGTTACAGAAAGCATCAATAGCTTACATTCAAAAAACTTGGAACCCTACCACAAGAACAAGGAGTTTCAAGTGATAACAATCATTCAGTAACTATAGTTAATAAAGCTTTTTTCAAGTTTAATTAGCATTTATGATCTTTGAGAAGCAATTAAAAATCCCTGCATGTTATTTATTGATTTATAAATAATATCATGGCATGCTTTATTATTGTTTATGGTATATTATGATAAAATATGTATATTCAAGTGCAAATATTGATCTAATCATTAATATCATTCATTAGAGATTTAAGTTACAACAGTTTTTAAGTGGCTAAGTAGTAGAAATGATAAGTTTATAATATATTTTTAGCATGACCTGGTACCTTTTTTATAAAATGATGGCATAACCCGGATTTTCATGTAAATAAGAGAGTAAGAGGATTTTTCTTTTAATAATAGGAAAGAGCTTTTGTCTTATGTTGAAAGAGGATTCGAAGCATTACCTGTAAATAGTATGTGCAAAACAGTCCTTATTAGCGTTTCATGTATGTTTTCAGCACCCATGAAAATGATTTGGAAAAAAGAGTTGGGTTACCTTCTTCACAGTTATGATGCCAACTTGGAAATTGGGATCTGTGCTGATGTCAAAGGTGTCTGTACCATCTCCATCCACAATAGTGTATTTCATCTCTGCGTTGATTCCTTCATCCAAGTCCTTGGCAAACACTCTCCCCACAGTGGAGCTAATTGGAGCTGATTCCAACACACTCATCTGATAATGTTCTATGAAAAAAGCAAGAACATACATTCTTGATAATCTGTCACTATAAAAAAAAGCCTCATCATTATTACATCATATCAGGCATGTTGTGTAAAGCATCTTTTTTCTTGGTTCAATTGAGGTCCAGAGAGGCTGAGCCAACGATCATACAGATCATAGCCTGTCTTGGATGTTTAATGAGGAAGAGTCAAAATTGCTCAGTCATATCCTGACAATAGGGCAGGATAAAATAAAACTATTTCTCATCCTAGTGAATCTACCTTCCAAGTGGTGAGGAATACCTTGCTTTCCAATCTTTTGGTACTTTCTAATAAACTGAAATATTTCCTCAAATGCAAATTCTAGCTGAGTAGGACACAGAAAACACATTTATTCTGTTTACATTTCAAATTAACACTTTACCTGCAGGACCTGGCCAGTGTGCTGCATGTCCTTCTCTACGACCTTCTCCCTGCTCAGAGGTGGTGGAGAACAGTGGTCTACAGACTCAGAGAGCAAGCCCCACCAGCTCCACGCGTTGTCTCTCAGTGGGTCCTTGGACCTTAGATTGCCCATTGGCTGCTTTATCACTGACAGACCCCTGAGGCATCTGGTTCTCTTGTTCCAGCATAAAATACCAAAAAAGTGTTCACATGGGTAAGAAGTTCATGGGTTGCTAATATTCTCCTTTTGACTCAACATCCTGAATTTAGAGTTAAATTTAGTTCATTTTCAACTCCATAAAGTTGTATCTTTGCCAAGTTAACCTTTTCTAGGGTTTAACTTTTTGACATTCTTTGTTACTTTGTTAATCATGATGTGACTGAGTAAATAACAAAGAATAGTCACACAATCTCATTTTCAGTATGTACAAGATCTCTTTTATTCTGATATGCTTTGTAAACTATGGGAAAGCTTAGGGTGTGAGGGCTCAAGTTTCACAAAGATTCAGGGAGGCTGACAGCACCCAGCCAGCTCACAGCACCCTTCTTGCACAGGAGAAGAAATGATGCCTGTTCTTTACAAATACTAGCCAGGAAGTCTTTAATGTCTGCACTAGGCTGGCAGGTAGTTCGCTTTCATGATCTCTTTCCATTCACTTCCAAAGTTGTTGATGGATTGCACTTTGTTATTTTAGAACTTTTGGTAAAAACAAACAAGACTGCCTACAATTTTCCCCACCTCAGGAAAGCTATGTTATGTGTTTAAATATACACATACCATTTCTACATGTTATGAATTATATTAGAAATAATAGCTTGAGCTCTTGATACTCCATTTTATTGCATTAAATTAAAGATAACTGAGGTAAAATAGTGTCATTTTTTCAACATGCCATAATCAGTTATGGTAGGTGATATTTCTGAAAAAGCAAAATGGAATTGCTTCCATGAGGAATCAGGTGATTAATGAGGCAAAAAAAGATATCTAAGATAGGTTTAGGGAATGCTGAGATCATCTAAACTTAGTTTTAGTAAATAGATTGGGAAATATTTAATTGTGAGATAAAGCAAATTTTTAAAGTCCAAAAATAATGACCAGTTTAGAGGAAGCAGAGATAATGTGTGAAGAATGCTTAGAGACAAAGGGATTTAAATAACTTTATACATTTCCATTTTGTCTTCCATGAAACATAATCCATACTTTCAAAAACTATCCTATATTCTCCATTATTACTGCATTTTGAAAAAACAACTCAAAATGCGTACTTCAGAATGGTGTTATGATATTGGTTTGAGGGGCAAGAGGAAAACCTTGCTTATCCTTGTGTTGTGATCTGCTATTGTGAAGCTGCCACACTTGTGGTGAAATGACTCCCCTTCGATATTTACAAATCCCTGTAACCTATAGTATCACCAAAGCAACAAAAAGTCCATTCACATGGCATTTCCAAACCATTCCATGGTGCTCTAGTGGTCTTTATTGTAGGAACAATCAACTTAGTTACTTACTTACTTGGTCTCTGTGAAATGCTTCTCTGGTATCCTTTCATTTTTCTACCATGAGTATTGATGAGGAATCCTTGTGTATACCAGTTGCATGTAAACATTTGAGCTTTCTTTCTGTGTTTACATTGATAGAATGAAAGGTTGACTTGGTCTGGCTAATTTAAAATGCAGCTATTCAGTATTCAGCTGTTAGTCTGGCTTGACTCTGTTTCTAGTTTAGTTTTTTTTTTAAGACCTCATTTCCCTGGTTAAATCTTTCACTTGGAATTGTGCTTCCTGTTTTCATTTCTCGAGATACTCCCTTCAGGCATCTGCTCGAATGCACGTCTCCATTCCCGGGCTCCATTCCACAGTCAAAGCTCTATATTTCCACCTTCCTTAAGGACATTCTACCTGATTGTCCTGCTGTCACTTCATATTCAAATCTGAATTTGTCTCCCTCCTTTGCTGCCACTAGTTCCATTATGCATCCTCTATTTCTGTTAGTAGCACAATCCTTTTCCTTGTCACTCAGACTTAAAACATTGTCATCATCTTTGACGCTACCCTCTCTGCCTCAGTTCTCTTGACAAATCAAGAGGCAGAAGTCCATGTCTTCCTATTTGTCCCACTGAAGTCCTGCTATGTTTCCTTAAGTCTTTATCAGTTCAAATCTGGATTACTATAAGTGCCTCCTAACAGACTCCTTGCTTTTGGACTCTCTGCCCTGGCCAGCCCATCCTGTACATGGCTGCAAAATTAGCCTGCCTTTCTATCTCTCTCTTGGTCAGAAACTTTTCTATGGCTCCCAATAGAAATACTACATATAACATTTGCAAGAGCAGACCTTGATTTAAGGGTCTTTGGACATAAAATGACATCAGCAATTTTATATCTAGGCCTTAATAGATCTATATCTTTCTCACATGCAGGAGTCTACTCAAATGAGCTCTAGGACAGCAGAGATTTTATTTGTTCTGTGCACTGCTCTGTGTCTCATACTGAGAATGGTGCCTAGAACAATTATTTTTCAAATGAATGAATGGCCTTCCCCCTTTTGGAATGTTTTCCTTTCTGCTTTTATAAATCCTTTATACTTGTCCAACCTCCTGTTGAGTCTTCATTCTTCTGTGCCCTTTATTATTTTGGCTGATTGTAAGGGCATCATTTTGTGTTATCCAAGTGGTACGTGAATGCTGCTTATTGATTAACTTTTCCTGTGTATAGAATGTGCCCTCCACAAATGGATTTTAAGATTAATAGGGGCAGGACCTGGGTTTGGAGTATCTTGAGCCCCTCATGCCCAGAGCCCTGTGCTTGTGCATCTTGTGAACTGATTAAGTTAGTTAGACGGATGGGTGTGCTGTTGACAGCTTTGGCTTAGTTTTAGCACATGTATACTCAAGAGGGCAATGTCAGACCCTGGGAAGATGGGCAAAAATAATTGTTTGAGGGGAGGTGTGGTAAAAAAAAATCTCAATTATTAGAACAGTTCCTGGCCCACCAAAATTCAAATTTACCCAGCTAATCTTATTCCTCAGAATTTTATTTTACTTGAAGTAGGTAGGTGTGGCAATCAGAAAAAAAGTCTAAGAAGGTTTCATAGGGAGGAGATAATGACTTTTATTACTATAGGAAGCGGGGACCCAGAAAGGAAATGGTTATATGAGAATTACATGATGAATGTAGAAAAGAAAACCACGAATAATGGACTTTACTGAGCAAGCTCAGATTGGCCTTTCTCTGGCATCTCTGGAACAGGTGCCTCCCTCTGGCCTGAGCTCTGTGCTGGCCTTGGTTAGGTACTCACTCTGGGGAAAGCGGGGTGGGTTGTCATTGACATCCGAGAGGGTGATGTTGACCGTTGTAGTCCCTGCTAATCCTCCAAGCTGTCCTCCCATGTCCTTGGCTTGGATGATCACTTCATAGTATTCTTTCGCTTCTCTGTCCATGTTCATGAGTGCTGTCCTAATTACACCTGCAGGATAGGAACGACTTTGTTTTTAAAAACAAAATCATAGATCTAGTTTTTAAAAGGTTGTTTTTTTGTTTGTTTGTTTCTCCCCTGTGTACTGTTAATGCCTGGAATTGAGATACAAGTCACCGTGGTTCTTAAAAAAATTTTTTAAAAGTCACCATGTTTAACTTAAGGTTAAAGAAACCAAAAATTTTCTGTTCTCCTTCGGCAGCATTATGGAAAGTGAACAGGAGATGGCAGCAGTGGTTCTCCGACAGACCTGGGGAACTGCAGTCCAAGGCGCGTTCAGACTGCTATGTCTCACCAAAGAAAACTGGGGCTTTGGATCCAGAAAACAAAGCCTCAGATGTCTACAAATGTGTAAATTTAGAGAATTCTCCGAGAGCTCTCCAGCCCCTAGGGCCCTTGTAGTGTGAATGACTCTTTTTTCGGGAACTCACTCCTGTTCTGCTTTGTCTGGCCTCCCCAGTACCCATAAGCAGGATTGGAATTCTGATTGGATTTTCCTTTTGTTATATATTCATTCTGTTTTGTTATGTTCTCCTGTTTACCTCTGTGCTTTGCTGAATTCCGTGAGCTAGGACGTAAAAGATGCTCTTTGAGCTGTTTATATTTTACCATGCATAAGAAATGCACATCCCCAGACGGTAGCAGCATCGCAGTGTAATGACATGATTTCATTACACTGGATCTAAACCAAACTCCACTGAAATATGTTGCTGTTCCTGCCACGGATGTGCAGAATGTTTTATCTCCCTTTTAGCCCTTCAACTTAGAAAAGTTGAATTCTATACACTCTAGGCGAAGATTAAAGGCTTAAAACTTACTGCAGGTTTACATGACCCTTGGATAAAACAGACCTACTGCATGACAAGGGAAGGGACTGGGAACAATCTGGCCACAGTTCACCTCTGAAATGTATTTATCGTATAGTAGTAATAACATTCTCAAGTGAAGTATGCAGCATTTTCCTTTTTCACATGCCCCCTTGGGCACAGTAATAACTATCTTTTCATGTATTTTTGACTTTAACACTACAGATGCCCCCTGGGAGCTGTCAAAATCATGTTAAGATTCTTAGGATATAAAGGACACATGACCTTCTTTCAGCCTGTATATTTCTTCCCTTTGGGCAACTCTTCATTCTCCCTTCCCCCATTAGCAAAACTGTTAAAGTCACTGCTCTATAGAAGTATCTGACTGCAATCATTTTCTTTCCTCCTACTAATTTATACTCCCTCACTTACTACTTTTATGATACAATTTTCTGAATGTCTCATTCCCCTTAGGACTTCTGGGAGAAAAAATTCTGTCAAGTTGCTAATAATAGAACTGTGATTTTTCTTCTTTCAAATAAAGATTAGGTGACTTTGAATGTTCATCATTAACTTCACTCTGTAGCTGTATGTTTCTTTATTTAAGTTCCTTGTTAACTACTCTTCGGTCCTCTGTTTTATATAAGATGGGAGTAAAAATATTTCTCAGATATTTTGCTAGTTCATAAGATTACTGGGAGGCTCAAATATGGTACTGTTCATGAAAGGATTTTACAAGGGACAAAGCCTGTTGCAAGTACAAGATAATGATATAATAATTATTTGACCCAACTCAAGTATATTATAGGGAACCCTTTACAGATTGAAACATAAATTCTGTAGTCAAGGCACTTGGGTAAAATGGAAACAAAAAAACAGACAAAACATCAAACTTCTGTTAGTTTGTCTTCCCTGCCACATTGCTCCTTCCCCATTCAGTTTTCTCTTCTGTCTTCCCCGTTAAAGCTTTCCAGCAGAGACCTGCCTTTTGGGGGGTCACATCCCTGTGCCCTTTCCTCCTTCATCAAGGCCTGTTTGCCCAGTAACCATTTACTCTGGCCGTGTTCTCTGCTTGTTGCAGAGTGGTTCAGTGGAAAGAACAACAGAGCACACAACAAGGGATCTGCTCCACCAGATGAACTTTCTTAGCTCTCAGTTTCTCTGTTAGCAGTGCTGGACTTTCCCTGAAGGCCCTTCTAGTTTCACAATCAATTATTCTGGTTCTCTGGTGAGCCTAGGTGAATGTGTCTGCCCTCTCAAGTCTTCTTGGAGTTCAAAAAGACCTTAGTCCCTGGGAATAAATATAACCACAGGATTTTTGGAAGGCTAATGAGAAGCTATTTTTTATATAGTCAGGCCCTACACACTGGACATAGCACTGGTCTTACCCAGGGAAGTGCTAGTTTGCTCTCTTAATTTTAAAGCTCTTAACAATCTACTCTAGTTAATACACACCCTCACACCCTGGAGAGTCCTGGAGAGTTGGGTCAGTTATAACAGCAGCCATAAATTGTTTTAGTATAAAGCAAACACCCCTACTCGACCCCTTGCACCAGATACCTGATTTGGAGTCCACAGAAAAGTATGGCTGGCCCTGGAGAATGCTGTATACGACCCGAGCGCTGTTGCCATACGTTGGATCATCAGCATCTGTGGCTGTCACCTGGATAACAGAGGTACCTGAGGAAGAGAAGTGGCAGGAACCTGATGAATTTCAGTGGCTACAGGCTGGATGCATCTTGACTGGGCAGTATTAGAGCATTTGCAAGCATCCTGTTTGCTTCCTCAGGAGAGTCCCCTTTCTAGGCCTAGCTTCCAAAGTTCCCATCTTACACCCATTCAGTGGGGGTTAAGAGTTATTTAAGTTTGAATTCCTAATAACCTGTAAGGACAACACAGCCTGTGGGCTCGTCATTGCTCTTTTGATAATATGAAAATACTTCTCCCTTATGAAGCAAATATTATCCCTCTGTCTGTTTTTCTATCTACCTAATCTTTTTTTTTTTTTTTAAAGAATCAGAGCTTAATAACAGTTAATATCCTTTTAATTATTATTTACTGTGGCTGAGTCTAATGTTTGCCATTTTGGTTCAGTTTTATAATTTGTGAGCCATTCCTCACATCTACCCCTATTTTGTATATGTGTGTGTGTGTAAGATTGAGAGAGAGAAAGAATTTTCTGTAGAGCAAGTGCTGTTTGTGAAAATGAGTGAATCACCTCCTTACCCACTGGTGACATTTCAGGCACAGTGGCAACATAAGGTCCGTCCAGGAACTTGGGCTCATTGTCATTGATGTCTTGGATTTTGATGATGAATTCTGACTCTGGCTCCATTGGCCTGCCTGTTCGCCTATCTAGAGCTTGAGCCCGTAAAGTATACTGGGCTCTCTCCTCTCGATCAAGCCTCTGAATGGCGTGGATGTCTCCAGTGGTGTCGTCGATAGTAAATACGATGCCTGCTCCCTCTCCTGAGAGGATGTATTTGATGGATCCATCTCCCCTGTCCATATCTGAATGAAGCTGGGGAGGAAAAAAACCCAACTTTTCATTATGGATACAAATAGGAGTCAGAAATAAATGGATTTTCAAATTGGTACCAATGTAAGACCTCCCCTCACACATGAAGATTTTTTTTTTTTCACTCAATATTTACGACATCTGTTTACAAAGAGCTGGTATGCATTGAACATGATCATATCGAGGAACAAATGTAGGTTTATGAATAAGTAAAGTTTTTTCACATCACATTCAGTATCCTCTACTATTATTTTAAAAAATTCTTCTCTCTAAGAAGTGTAGAAAACAGGAACTCTGGAAAGTATAGATTCTCCAAAGTGAGAATAGGAGCAAGTCTCATAGGAAGGAACACTGCCTTTTCATTTAAGAAAAAATAATAATAAAATGGCAAGCCTAAACATCGTTAAAAAGTGCTATAAATTAATTTTTTCAGTATCAAAAATATTTATGATGATTCATGTTGGCTGGAAAGCTGATGAAGTGATTCATCAGCAGGTTAAGGCCCCTGTGGTGGGAATAGTACATGACCTCTGACTCTTGCAACTCTCCGATTCTGTGACCCCAGTTCTTTAGTTTCATTCCAGGTGAATATGTTTCCTTATGTTTCAAGTGCCAGTGGAATTTAACTGCTGGTTATTATTCTTTATATCAATATTTCTATCCTTTCGGTAGGACTACTTCTGGGTGTATAATTTGAGTCATTTAAATCTATGTTTGGAAGGCTGAGTTGGGGACATTCTTTTATCTGCCCAGCCACCTATACTTTCTGCCAGATTACTTTATAATAACTCTCACAAGGAGTCCAGGAGTACTACTATTTTTTAATCTCAGGCCTAGAACATTTCTGTATATTATCTTGTTGTAGATAATGTGTGTGAGTGGCAAGAACTCTGGAAATTTGGGCTATCCTATAGGTAATGGATTCTTTGGCTCTTTCTAAAGGGGCAACACAAATAAATTACATTTAGTCAGCCACCACTAAATCTCTTGTTGCCTGGATTGTTAGCACTTTCCATAGTTCAGCAGTGACATGAGATTAGTTTATGAAACAGATGACCAGTTTTAGGTTTAAAGTGGTGAGGACAATATATCTGAACATGTTCTATTTCAGTTATAAGTTGAGAGCCCTTGCCAAATTATTTTATGTTTGTAACCGTTAATTTCCTCACATTATAATGTGGAGAAGAACACTAATAAGTACTCTGAAGGGTTGCTGAGATCGTTAGAGATTAAGGTACATAAAGCACAGGGTTTTCCCATAATAGGAATGCTATCACTGGGGCCGATTACGATGATGACATACATGCACAGAGAAAGGGCATTAACACACTCGGGTCTTCTCCCTTCAAACCTCCAGGACTGCAGCAGAGAAGGCAAAAACAACCTGTTGGCTTTTTTGTTATGCATAGCCTAACAGTAAAACCTGCAAAAGGCTGCTTGAAGCATGTCTGGGACAGTAACTCTGAGGAGTAAATGGCAGGGACACCCGTGAGACACCTGAAAATGTATTCACAACATTCTCCGGCATGGCTGGGTTTGGAGGTTGTGTCTGGCTGTGAGCAAATCTCCCATTGACTCATGACCAAATCATGCAGGCAACGATTTTGCTGCCTGGAGGAACTCAGCTGTGTCTTATCTAGAGAAGGGAAATAAAGAGAATAAAAGTGACTGAAAAAATAGCTGTGGATTCTATTTTCCGCTTAAAGTATTCTATTTAGAATATGATTTTCTCACATTTCCTCATTCCATATACAGTCTATCATTCTTTTTCTTTCTTTTTTTTTTTTCTACAGGCCAAATCTTCTATTTATGAAGATAAAAAAAGTAGAGATGTCCAGCTCTTATTGTGTAGAATAGAAAGCATTTTATATTATTGGGATGTGGGTACAGAGAAATGAAAATTCATTCCGTTTGGAACTGTGTTCCCAGGCAAAGGAAGAGACAGAATCAGGAGGAGGACAAGGATCTCAGGATGTATTTTACTGTAAAAATACATGTGAATACATGTGCTTGTGTGTTTACATGTGATATATATGTATGCAATTTTGAGGCATGTGGCATAGGACTTAGAATGAAATAGGTTAATTTAGGGCCTGATAATTTTGGGGGGAAATAGAAGCTGACATAAAGGATATACCCAGGACTAGTTTGAGGTACTCTATTTGTCATTTAAAAACCTGATCATGAAAGCTATGTCAACCAGTTCGAAGAAAATATTTCAAACTTTATATAAAACCAGCACATTTTACCCTATGATTACATTTATGTATACAACCATGATTTAATAAAAAAAACAAAAATTAAGAACCTGAGTACTTGTGATAATCACAGGCCAAGTGTAAGTGCTCAGGAGAGTGGTTGGTAAGTGCAGAAGCTCAACTCTGCTGCTGGAGGGGACAGCCAGGCTAATCAGGCTGGCTGATGTCACATGGGGTCTTACCTAAAGCTCCTATTTGTTAACTTTGCTTTTATATGTGTTGGGAGAAGAATTCAAGGACTCCTGGACTGCGAGTTCCTTGAAGGCAGGGACTGTGAGACCATCATATTAGTGTAGGTCCTGATGTAGTGTTTGCTCATTGAAATTTTATTTGGGAGAAGGGTTTGGGTAGGGCTAAAGTTTTTTGTGGAACTGTGCTACCTTCCTTTTAAAAGGGCTAGCAAGAACCTTTTGGGTAGCTTCTGAGCGCATGTTTATACATGTGTGGGTGCAGGAGGGGCAGAAGGAGGAACAGCCTTGGAAGCGGGGATCTGTCTGCTATAAACGGGTCAAGATCTGCCTATGCAGAACTGATTTCCAAGGAATATGATTGTATCAGTTCAAGATCTGGTCAGGGAACAAAAGCAGCAGAGAGAAATTAGTATGGAGGACTAAAAGGCATAAGAGAAATGCTCAGCTCTCAGAACAACTCCAGGGAAAACAGCCAATGCCCCTCTGGATGGAATGGTTGGAAGGTGCCCCTCAAGGTTGGATGTGAAGCCTTGAAGGAGGGAGTGCTGCCCTTGGAACTGGGGCCTCAGGAGCTTCAAGGAGGAGCCTTTCTCTCCCTGTCCTGACACCTGGGACTCAGACCTCAGAGAAGGGAATGCTGCCCAGTGATGCTGATATTTCTAAAGGGGTGTAATGAGACTGAGGGTAAAAGGAATGTATATCTTCTCTCTCCTCCTGCCTTCTGGTCTAATTCTAGTACATTTTATGGGTAGAACTTAACGAGAGCTGAGTCAGTTGGAAAAGGAGAAATCGTGGCTCCCATCAAGTTCTGCCCATAACATGTACTAGAATTAGACCAGGAGGCAGGAGGTCTAATTCGTGGAAAAGGAAAGTTCCAACCCCAGCACCACAAGGCAGAGAGTATGGAAAGGTGAGCAAAGAACTAAGACACTAGCTTAATAACCCACACAGCAATGCACATTTAATATTCTGCTTTACCAGCCTTAGAACACACATTTGGTTTTGAAAATTGCAAAGAAGAGACATTAACAGCTTTTCTCCAAGTCACTCAGCAAATTGGCAGTGTAATAAAAATGTGCTTTATATTTATCCATATTTAATTCAACTAACACTGAGCACCAGCTATTTGGGGAAAGGTAAGGAGCTTTAGAGTGGAGTGGGCAGCACAGTTATGTATGTCACAGGAAAACTTTTTTTTCCCCCCAAAAGATTTTAGGTGGAATAAAACAAGTGAATGTCTCACTTATCCTAATAATTCTTTAGTCTTTAATATCCTTCCATCATTCACTACCAGAGGAACAATCTGGAGAATCAGAAAAATCTTAGTTGATTTAGGATTTTGAAAACAAGGTGATTTTCCTCCTTTTATCATCTTTCGGAGTTCCTTGAATAGTTCCAGGAACACAGTAAGTGCTTATAATTTGTGCTTAGACAGCTTCCATGTACTTTCTTTCTTTCCTTCTTTTTTTTTGTAGAGACAGACTCACTTTATCACCCTTGGTACCATGTACTTGTTAACATCAGCTTGACTTGCCTATGGATTCGTGCACAAGCACAAGCTCTCTGCATCCCCCTCTTTGCATATGTCAATATAATCTAGCTTTAACACGACACTGCCTTGTCCCTGGAAAGCCCAGTGTGGATTTTATAAGGCCACACCAATTATAGCTGATAATTGTTGCCATACTCCTCTCTGAAATAAGCAAATATTCAGGGAGGCTCTCTAAACAGACATCTTCCAGAGCTCCAGGTGACAGGCGGAATGGCCCCTGGGGTAAAGAGAATGAAAAGTAGATGAATTCCCTTTCAAAAGACAGTACAGAGAAAAGTGCCTGGGTAAGTGAATATATAAGTACTTTCTTATGTGGAGGTAACAAGTCAATGCAGGGTGAAACCCTTCCCTGGCGTCTGGTGTATTGACTGGATCAGATGACAGTTGAGTTGCTCAGGTGTCCTGAGTCCTGGGTTGGGGTAATTAGGAGAAGATGAACACTAATTGTGAATACTAGAGGGTGCTACGCAGCTAAGTACTCTCACACGTCAGAGGGAAGAGATCAGGATGCAGTCAGGCTCAGGTAGGATAGATTCCTGGTCCCACCTTAACACCACTGCCTCTTCCTTCTTGTCCTCAGGGCTAAGGTTAAATCCACTGACCACAGGCAGATTGATGTAAAGGAAAGCCTACAGCTTCCATGTAAGAGTGATGAATATTTCTATCTGAGATTTACCTGTTACCTGTGGTCCAATTTTGGGCAATGACCTCGTTGATCCAGGTTCCCTGTTAATTAGACTACACTCATAGCATTATCATAGTGATTACATTTTAACACTTATGTGAATATGACTGACACGTAGTACAGTGATAGTCCAATAAAAGCCTGTCTTTCTGCACTTCTGTGTGGCCAGTTCCATGCCAGCTACTCAGTGTCCTGGAGGGGGCGGGTGCAAATGAGGTTGGGATGGGGTGTCTCTGTTTCTACCCTTGGGAGGAGGGAGGAGAGCCCTACATGTATAGTATACATGCACACAAAGCAATTTGTGAATACAGACATATTCTTTCCTTAAACTTATTTCATCAGTAGCCATGTATGTCTACTTGGGGGAAACGTTGACGAATATGAAGCTAGAGGCTTTGAAATTCTGAGGAGATGGAAGATGTGTTCATGATAGGAGTGGCTTTAGCTGGAACCCTGAGGAATTTGAATGTGGTTTAAGAGAGGAGGGGACAGCAGATCCTGGGTAGGGCAGCAGCATGGGCACCCATCTGGATAGGGGCAAATGTGATATAGGTATCAGGGCCAGTAGGGAGTCTCAGCTTGTTTGGGATGAGACCCTGACTTGAGAAACTGTGAGACAGGTTGGATGAGGGAGGAGGAAGTCCTTGAACTCCATGCGAAGAGCTCTGATAAGCTACAGTGTCTTCTTAATCAGAGGGTGTTTTGAGGAGCCTGGAGGAGTGATGGGGAGACCTCTCCACAGGGTAATAAGGAAGCTTTGGCCCAGTTAATATAATCATGGAGAACAGAGGATCACAGTATGATGGTTCCTGGAGAGAAAAAGGTGAGTCTGGAAGAAACTGGCACGGAAATATTGACAGACATGGTGGCTGATTGTACACGAAACATAAAGGAGATAAAGAAAGGATAAGTCAAAGAAAATTCACAGGTTGTGAGGTCAAGGAATCTGCAGCTGCATTAGGTATGCATTGCTGAGCTGCTACATCCCATACTGAACTCCTTATACTACTGTTACTATTACTGCTATTACCATTCCAAGTACACTATTGCTCCTGTTACTACTATTTACTACTATAGGGTAATAATGATTAAAGTCTTAATCAGGAACCTTGAAAAGTGCTTACAAGGCTTATCGAACCCTTACTACACCATGAGGTGTTCATTGACTGATTTATTCACTGACTGTCATTTTGAGCACCTCTATGACAGGTGCTATGTTAGGTCTTGGGGATGAAATGGAAGCAAGGTCCTTGCTCTCATTGGGCCTCTAGTCAGGGGGCTTCAGACAATAAACATGTAGATAAAAAATAAATTAAATATTGTGGGTTGTGATTAGAGCTGTGAAAGAATAATGGTGGTGAGAACCTAAAAGAGAGGGGCATCCCTTAGAGGATGGCCTAAGGCAGGCTTAGGTTAGGACTGACCACTAAAGGGTAAAGAGGAGTTGACCATGAAAGAAGCCAGGGGAAGCATGTTTCTTTAGGGAGGCACTTGGAGGTGACACTTGGCCATGTTCCTGGAACACAAAAGTGTGGGAGAGGGTATTGTGGGATGTGGTTGGGCACCAGGAGGCAGGGATGACATAAGCTACAGGGAGACATTTTGGGTGTTTGACACATGGAGGGAAAATGTGGAAGAGACTTGTGTAGAGGAGTGACATTGTCTGATGTAAAAAGATCATAGCAGAGAATACGCTGAAAGGAAGTGGAGTGGGGGTGGGTGGGAAGACTAGTTGGGAGGCTACGTATTTGCCCAGGTGAAGATATACTAGTGATAATGGACTTTATTTTGGCCTGGACAAACAGAATTTGCAGATAGAACATGGAAAGGGTAAGGAAAGAATGACCCTCAGGTCTCTGCTTTTGAGAATTTTGAGTAAAGGCAATGCTAAGGTAGGGAAGACCAGGGGAGACCAGGTTTGGGAGGAAAGACAAAAGTTCCTCATGAGACACGCTACATTGGAACAGTGTAAGAGTCAAAAATGTGATGATGTTACATATGCAGTAGGCTTTATAAGTCTGGAAGCTTAGATGAGTGGTCTCAGCTAGAGATGGAGGTTTTGCATTTCTTGGTATAAAGTCGGTGTTTAAAACCATAGGGGTAGTTAGTCCACCCAGGGAACAAGTGAGAGTGGAGAATGGGCCAAAGTGAGGGTTGTGAACTCCTAACACCTGGTCAGCTGCAGGGAAGAAAGGAGAAGCAGGGATTGTGATGGTTATGATGTCAAGAGAGGATAGCGACTCAAGCGGAGGAATGGGGAAAGCAGTGGCCAGGGCTGTCACTAGGAAGTATCATACGACAAGGCCATTGTGTTGGATAGTAGACGGGTTCACCCTGGGGAGCAATGAAGACACAGCTTCAGTGCAGTGGTGGGGACAGAAAGCAGACAACTGGGTTAAGAGGTGAGTGGGCATTGAGGGACCCGCTTGAAAAGTAGCAGTTCTCTTATTCCCTCCATTCAACATAGCCCGTTGGGTCTTGGCACCCTGTTCAAAGTCATGCTGGAACCAACTGGCAGGGCTGGACTTTGAACCCACATATGTATCAGTGTAAAACCCATGCTCTCAGCCTCTGCACTAAAGTATTTAGGTTATCATTGAATGAATTATTTATTTTCTAATTAGTTCTTTGTCTCCCATTCTCTCTTACTTGGTTGCTTCCCCCAATGGTCTCTGATTAACATCCAAATACAGTAAACATAGGAGAAAGCCAGGATTAAAAATGAAATGACGACAGATTAAGTCAAGGGAACTTGAGTATAAAGTTTATAAATATATTCATTGATTGTCTCCAACTACCCTGAAGCACATGCTAGGATCTTCTGAAATGAAAAATGTTTTATCCTTTTTTTTTTTTTCTTCATTAAATTTGGGCCTCAGGCAATACCTGTGGAAATGCTTTGAAAAAAAAAAAAAGGCAAAGAAATCTGTACTCCCCTCTTTGCATTTCTCTGCTTGTTGCTTCCCCATCCTGTCATCCCCAGGAGGCTGCTGCTACTCTTTTGGGACTTGAATGGCTTTTGCAGAGTTGGAGTCTGTTCCTCCAAATCCTAATTCCCAGTTTTTCCTACTCAGAACAGAGACATGGAGGAGAGAAATATTTTCTTTCTTACTGATATCTGACAAAGCAAACATACTGCTTGTTCAGATTTTTCTCAGGCCTCAGACACAGGCTAGGTGAGCATTCATATTCAATCCATATTCACATCCACCTTCAATATCTGATACACTGACGCCAAGTAGGTTCCCTACTTGGCATCTCTTACCTTGCCAACGTACAAAGGGTCGGTCCCAGTATATTCTTCCAGAACGAAAAACTGGTTCCAAACCCAGCTCCTCTTGGTTCGCTGATGTGGCTTGTCTGACAGGAGGGCTTCTAATTCACCTTGTGGTATTGGAGTGCCCGAGAGAACGGTGGTTGTTAGGTCCATCAGTCCCCAGAAATACAAGGACATGCCAAGTCCAAGCCAGCTCTTTGCATTGCTCATTCTACCAGAAGTCCACATGGGATTGCCAGGTTTTCAGAAGGTATAGGACGATCAGCTACTGAAACGTGAGTATTTTCCCAATTAAAAAGAATAGACCACAGAGTTCATTGGACACTTATGCTTCCCAAACGAGGTCCTGGTTCAAGTCAATCTGCTTGAAGTTGACTTCCTGTCAAGTTAAGGAAAACACAGTGAAATGATGTCAAATTCTTCCCTGCAGGGTGGCTGCAAGTTTCCAAGAATGTCAGTAAATATTCAGTTTTCTACTCAATGACTTTGTTGTAACAGGTTATTGCTTTGGAAATGTTTGAGTAATAAATAATGTTTTGATAAAAAGAAGACAACGTATCTTGCTATAATCAAGCCCAAACCTTTGGATATGGATTCAGTGGGAATAAAATTGGTGAATAAATTTCTTCTCAATGGTAACTTAGCTGCAGGGTTATGCTGTATTATTGATTGGCTTGAATTAATAGTGTGCTCTTTGAAATATTTGTGATCAGGCAGCCTCCCAAACTCTTAAAAATAGTATTCATTTCCAAAATTTATAGCTAATAACTAATATTTCCATTACATTAGCCCAATAGCTTGTCTTAGCTTATTAAAAAAAAGGTAGCAAAATCAGACAACTTTTTTTTGGTTGCTATCCACAATTATCTTGTGCCTACTGCTGTTATTGATAATGCTAGAAACCTTGAATTTCATTTATAAGCAGCCATGGATCACTCCTGACTTTAATCATTCTCTGAGCTCATGGTGGAATTCAGGCTTCTCATTCTATTGCTTTGATTCTGAAGAGCTCATAGGGACTCTTTGCTCTCTGATAATGTGACCTTTCTAGGATTTGAACGGTCAGTTAATCATATTCTTCACAACAGACTTTTAAAGTGCGACTAGGCACATGGAACTCTGAGTAAGCCAAGAGTGCCTAGCTAACGCATTTCCTTTCTTGGCCTGATAGAGTCATTTAGGCAAAGGGATGTTAACTTCTACCCTGGGGACACATTTTCATCAGTCAAACTCCTTTTGTTGCTATGAGGTCAGATTTAGCTGGTGACCTCATGCCTGGGCTGTGACCTCATCAACCTTTTCTTCCTGTACTTGGCTTGGTTTAATGAGATGGCATTAATACTTAAGTCACTTTGTCAAAACAACCAAAGTGTCTTCTCTGGGCTTAATATTCACACTGTTACTTTGAAGAACACTATCGTCATCTCAGAACAAATGTGTGTATCTGGAGAGTGCGGATCTGTGCTTTTTTGTACAGTGACTTAAAGTGAATTCATTGGTGCTAATTCAGTCATCACCTTCTTCCTGTCACCGTCAGAACTGATTTGAACTTCTTCTCAAATACTGACTATTGAAATTTATGGAAGAATTTTTTTAAATCCTATAATCATTTCATACAATATGTAATTTCATTTATATATAGGAAATCACTTCAATGAGAACCTATAAAAAGGAAGAACCTTAGGGCAACTATAGACCATCTATAGCAGAAGGGGAGGCTGTGCTTCTTACAAGATCCTGCTGTAAAGGCAGATTGATTGTTAAGAAGCAGCAGGCCAGGCACACCTGAGTGAGATGATGTGCTTGCTAATAGAGAACAGTGGTGCTGCTGAAAGGTGGGTTCCCAAATATTAGCTGTTCCCTCTCTTTGAACGAATGGACAGAAACCCTGTCCATGTTTCTCTGATCCTTGTGTTAGGGGACACGTTCTGGAAGAAGGAATCTTAACCCAGGAAATGAGTTGACGAAAAAGACTGATGAGAAACAGCCATGCTGTTTTAGGACCTGGAAAGTGGACTGAAGGGCACTGCCAAATAAAGCCACTGCACGAATGCTGTGACTGGCAAACTACAAAGGGACTCTTCCACATATACAAGATAACAAACATATCTGTAGTTTCTCAAAGAGCACCATACTAAGCGACAGTTTGGTGCCTGGTTCCATCTTCATTACCTCTGACTGGTTCTATGAACTTTAGTTTCCTCCTCTGTTAAGCAGGGACAATAATTCTTCTCCCACCTGCCTCACTGGGCTGTGAGGGGATAATGCAGGCTCTGTAAATGACCAAGGTACCAAGCAACATTTGAACAGCCACATAAATTACCTGCATCATGTGTAAAAACGGTGGAGTTGAGCCTGGAACCTATGTTATCTCATGGGCACCTTTGGGACCAAACTCTGAAAGGGCTTAGAATATCTTTCATTTCTTTGATCTTTACATTTGAGGTAAGTAGCAGATTCTGGCTCCAGCCTACTTATCTAGTAACCAGACTTTGTTTTTCTATCTGAGGAAATTTCAGGATGCCCTATTAGAAAACAATAGAGATAATTCTGTTGTAAATTGCACTTAGCAATGGTAGAAGTCAATACATACATAAATATTCTGTTTAATGTATTTTCCATTTAATGTCTGTGCTTTATAAATGTGCATTCTGCCTAAGCACACTTATCATTTATTTTCTGTGGATAGTTTTCACAGCTTGCTTCGGAACTAAGGGTACATGTACACGTGTGTGTCAGGTGTGCAAATGTCCCCCATCCTTCCTGATTCCCTTGGCTAAATTTTATGGACAGAATTAAATTTGAGGGGATTTGGAGTTCAAGTAATGCCCTTAATATTTTCCTGTGTCTTACAAAGCAGGCTTGCATTCTTACCAATTAAAATCCTTTATCTTTTTGTACTAACAAGATTTGTATCTGTATTTTAGGACTTTTAACGTACATTGTTTTATGCCTTTTAAATCTTGAGTTTCATTCATCTCCATTCCACTCTTATGTATTTTATGAGTTCTGATGCTGTGGCAATTAAAATTTTTTAATTTAACTTTTCTACTTTTCACTGCTAGTATGTAGAAATACGGTTTATTTTTGTATATTTTGTATACATCTGGTAACTTCACTGAATTTACAAATGAGATCTACTAATTGCGTTTTTTTGTATTCTTTTAGCTTTTAAAATATATATCATCATGCTGTGCAAATAGGTCAGCATAAAAATAGTGGTGCAGATGTCTTTTTTCTGAAGTACTGTCAAGTTTGTTCCCCTTTCTGATTTTATATAACTCGGCTGTACATGCAATGCTCATATATAAGAATGAATATTACTATCTTTTATTTATATAATATTAGTTGTCTATTTTTTTGTGCCTTTTGAGAAAAGAAAGAAGTTAACTGATGACTTCATACTGAGCCTCAGAGTTAAAGCATTCTATAATAGACATACTCTTATTTGACAATGTGAACGTCACTTTCTTTGCATTATTATTATTAATATTGCTTAATATTGTGATGTAGTAATCATCTGTTTTCTGAATGTATTTATTTTCTTTCATTCTTTATGAGGTTTTTGTTTCTACTCTTATCTTAAACATTGTTATTGTTATTAAATTTTAAGCCTTTTTACAGGTTATGCCTCCGACAAAGGTTTAATAACCAGAATCCACAGAGAACACAAATGTATTAGCAAGAAAAGAACAAGTGGAGGGGGTGGACCAAGATGGCGGCCGAGTAACAGATTCCTTGTGGCTAGGCACAGTGAGACTGGGGAGAGAGGACTTCAGGCATCTCTGGCAGGCGGGATCTGCCCAGAAGCTTCTCTTTGGGGACATAGGGAGACAGTGTGAGGCTTCTGAACACCCTGAAGAAGGCAAAAGCAGCGGAGATTGGGCAAGTGGTTGGGTCTGTTCATTCAGTCTGATCCTGTCGTCGGCTGTGGGTGGGGCAACAGTGGGAAG
>CAUYON010014667.1:0-19238 GCA_963573935.1 Arctocebus calabarensis | reverse complement strand
TGGTGTTTAGACCAAGGGAAGGGGTTGTGATCTGGTCAGATTGGCCAGGGCTCACCTGTGTATTCTATTTTACTAAATTCATTTTATCTTTAGATGATAATCTATTCCTTCCTCCCTTCTCCTTTCTTTTTTTTTTTTTTGAAACAGAGCCTCAAGCTGTTACCCTGGGTAGAGTGCTGTGGCATCACAGCTCACAGCAACCTCCAATTCCTGGGCTCAAGCGAGTCTCTTGCCTCCACCTCCCAAGTAGCTGGGACTACAGGCGCCCGCCACAACGTCCGGACATTTTTTTTTTTTTTTTGGTTGCAGCCGTCATTGTTGTTTGGCGGGCCCTGGGGCTGGATTTGAACCCGCCAGCTCAGGTATACGTGGCTGGCGCCTTAGCCCCTTGAGCCACAGGCGCCGAGCCAGCCCCTTCTCCTTTCTTAAGAAAATAATTTCCCTGGTTCTGCGCCTGTGGCTCAACGGGCTAAGGCGCCAGCCACGTACAACTGAGCTGGCGGGTTCAAATCCAGCCTTGGCTCGCCAAACAAAGACGGCTGCAACCAAATGGCCGGGCCTTGTGGCAGGCGCCTGTGGTCCCAGCTACTTGGGAGGCAGAGGCAGGAGACTTGCTTGAGCCCAGGAATTGGAGGTTGCTGTGAGCTGTGATGCCACAGCATGCTATCCAGGGTGACAGCTTGAGGCTCTGTCTCAAAAAAAAAAAAAAAAAAAAGAAAACAATTTCCCTATTCCGAGGATCCCTTGGGGGTCGTGCAGTTCTTGCTATATTGTAATCATCTGTCCATGCCTTCGGGTTTGGGCATCTCCTGAGCCCAAGTTCTGAGGAGCCACTTGTTAATTCATCTTAACGTCACCAGGAAGGTGGTGCAGCGCCTGAAACATGGCAGGTGCTTCATAAGTATGTGCTACAGTAAATAACTGCTTTACAAGGTAGAAAGTGCTAAGTATCATAAAAATAGCAGAGATTTTAAGAAGCCCTATGCAGCTTCCGAGAGGGAGAAGGCTAAGGTCCAGCGTGGGGTGCATGTTGACCAACGGAGATCAAGGAAGCGTCTTGAGCAAAGACTGTTTCTAGAGACCTCGAAGGATGGATAGGACTTGACACATGGAAACAAGAGGAAGAGGATTCTAGAAGCCGGGGAGGTGAGTGTTGTTGTTAAAATACAAAAATGAAATAGAATTGCTGACAATCCCATGGGAACTTACAGGTCCACGTTAGTTTGGCCTTTCAAGGTGTAGACCTTCTGACACTAGACATTGCTTAAGGAAACGACCATTGCTCACAAAAATGTCTTTTAAGATTGCCTTCAGATTGGGCTCAGCGCCTGTGGCTCAACGGGCTAAGGCACCAGCCACATACACCTAAGCTGGCGGGTTCAAATCCAGCCCGGGCCCACCAAACAACAATGACGGCTGCAACCAAATAATGGCCGGGTGTTGTGGCGGTCGCCTATAGTCCCAGCTACTTGGGAGGCGGAGACAAGAGACTCACTTGAGCCCAGGAATTGGAGGTTGCTGTGAGCTGTGATGCTACAGCACTCTACCCAGGGTGACAGCTTGAGGCTCTGTATCAAACAACAAAAAAGCCATTGCTTCCATTTACAAAAACACACAGGCCACATGATACCTCCTGCCTTTATACGCCATTCCTTTGCAACTGAAAAGAGTATTACTTAAATCAATCTTTCTCCAAAGGCAGTCTCAATGGATTTCAGCCATTTGAAAAAATAAAATTGGTATTTATTTATTTATTTATTTAGAGACAGAGCCTCACTGTTGCCCTGGGTACAGTGCCCTGGCCTCACAGCTCACAGCAACCTCAAACCCTTGGGCTTGGGCAATCCTCTTGTCTCAGCCTCCTGTGTAGCTGGGACTACAGGTGCCCACCACTACCCCTAGCTACTTTTTTCTATTTTTAGTAGTGATGGGGACTCAAACTCCTGAGCTCAAGCAATCTACCTGCTTCAGCCTCCCAGAATGCTAGGATTACAGGCATGAACCACTGTGCCTGGCCATCAAATTGGCTTTTAAAGAAGGATGATTTGCCTCAGCGCCTGTAGCAGAGTGTTTACGGTGCCAGACATATACACTGAGGCTGGTGGGTTCGAACCAGGCCCGGGTAAGCTAGACAACAATGACAGCTGCAACAGAAAATAGCCAGGCGTTGTGGTGGGCGTCTGTAGTCCCAGCTACTTGGGAGGCTGAGGCAAGAGAAGCGCTTAAGCCCAGGAGTTGGAGGTTGCTGTGAGCTGTGATGTCACCGTACTCTACTGAGGGTGACAAAATAAAACTCTGTCTCAAAAAACCCATAAAAACAAAGAAGGATGATTTGCTACTCCTTACTGTCCTCAAAGGGATGGGCCAGTGAGATGCGCAAGTCACTCAGCTGTGGCAGTGATACTGAGGGGCCCTGTTCCTGCACGCTGGAGGGACCGGGAGTGGAGGCTGGAAGGCTGAACCCAGAGGTGTGGCAACTCAGCGATGAACGAGAACCCAGGGTGTCTCCTCCACCCCAGGCACCCCCAGTTTTGCTCTGGGCAGTTCTTCCTCCCACTGCTTCCCAATGTTGCCGAGAGGGGCTGGAGTAGAAGAGGGGCAACAGGACATCTTCAGCCGCCCCACGGCCTTTGACACTATATGTCAAGGAAATTTTTTTTTTGGAGACAGAGTCTCACTATGTCACCCTCAGTAGAGTGCTGTAGCATCACAGCTCACAGCAACCTCAAACTCTTAGACTTAAGCGATTCTCTTGCCTCAGCCTCCCAAGTAGCTGGGACTACAGGTGCCCGCCACAACGCCCGGCTATTTTTTTAATTGCAGTTGTCATTGTTGTTTTAGCTGGCCTGGGCTGGATTCGAACCTGCCAGCCTCGGTATATGTGGCTGGCACTGTAACCACTGTGCTACGGGCGCCGAGCCTCCATCAGGGAATTTTGAATGAACACATCTTCCCAGAGTGATGGTTAAAAAAAATCAGGAATGTGTATTGACTTGCTACTCTTGGGTTCAGAGAGCTTGAGTTCTTGGTTTATGAAACAGTAAATAAAATAATCTTGACCATTAAAGTAGGCACTTTTAAAAGCGACCACTGTTTTAATTTATCAAGAGAGATTTATTGATTAGCTTATTTATACAGGCTTATCAACTGATACTAAGGCTCAAAGGTATGTATGAGATGACAGAAACAGTTCTAAATATAAAACATTCACTTAGAGCATCCCAGTACACTATCTTTTAACGAATGTGTATGAAATTTTAGGTATTTGATTGTTTTTGACCTAAACTTGCTGTACTGGGATACGCCACAGATTAAAATAAAATCCACGAACAATCCCAAAACTTCAAAAAGCAGAAATCGAAGCCAAAAATAATAATTCATCAAATTACACAACTGGTCCATAAATAATCAGGACATCGGAACAAGAAAACTTACTCCTTAATGCTGTAAAACTGAATCTACCTCTGAGCCTCTGCTCTCTGAAGGTCACCAATCCCACAGCGATCCTGGGTGATTTCTCCAATTCTTGTTCTCCCCAGGATACCCCCAAAGGGATCAGTGGCCGACCTCTGAGCTCTATTCTTCTGGTTCTCATCCTCTCTGTTCCTTCTTTATCACCTGGATAGATTTGCTCCCGTTTCTGAATAATGGAGTCCCCCAAGGTTTTATCCTTCCTATTACTCTCTGTTCACCGCCATCCCATCTAGTTAACTGTCATCTCTAGGCACGTGACTCCCAACGGGTCCGCCTGGCTCTGCCCCTTCAGTGAGTTCCATCCCTGCACCCCTCCTTCATCTAGATGAATGTCTCTCCTGCATCTCAAATACAGCACAGCCAAACCATTGTTGTTATTTATTCATGTATCATAATTAAACCTGCTGCTCGATGGCTGCAACTGTAGCTTTAATATCATGCCTGGTGTGTGCTCAGTGCATGGCAGATACCCAACGAGTGGTTATTAAATAAGTGAAATTCTGAATAAATAAACCAGTAAAAATGATTGATCTCCCTATGACGACTGCCCCTTCAATACATGAGAGCAGTGCTTTTCCGACTTTAATGTGTATATAAATCACCTGGGTAATCTTGTTAACATGCAGATTCTGATTCAGGACGGCTGAGCTGGGGCCTGAGCCTCTGCATTTCTACCAAGTGCCCAGGTGGCTGTTGGCCCAAGAAACAGCTGCCCTACTGTCGGGGACCCACCCTGAGAGCAGCGTTTACTGAGACCTGTGGGAAATGGCTGCGATTGACTGAAGAAATACAGAGTTAGAAAGGGCAGTAAAGAAAGGCAAGAGACACTGAGTAGAATTAAAAGTGGGAACCGGAGTCCATTGCCCGTCGTGGGATTCCGTCAACGGCCCAGAGTGTTTGCTCCACTCTGCTTTTATTGGAGTCTATTTGCCCAGAGGGAAAGATGAGGGAGGGATCAAAGATGTCAGCGGTTTCTCGGATTGATCGTATCAGCTTCTATTGTTATTATTATTAACCTTAAGGGTGACCTTCAGTAATCTGAAATCTGAGCCTTGGATTGGGAGAGCCTCCTGCTTGAGGTCACACACACAGATTTCTTTTTTTTAATTATTTTTTTATTTTTATTTTTTTGAGACAGAGACTCAAGCTGTCACCCTGGATAGGGTGCTGTGGCATCACAGCTCACAGCAACCTCCAATTCCTGGGCTCAAGCAAGTCTCTTGCCTCTGCCTCCCAAGTAGCGGGGACCACAGGTGCCCGCCACAACGCCTGGCCATTTTTTGGTTGCAGCCGTCATTGTTGTTCGGCGGGCCCGGGCTGGTTTCGAACCCGCCAGTGCAGGTGTACGTGGCTGGCGCCTTAGCCTGTTGAGCCACAGGCGCCGAACCCACACACAGATTTCTAGGGAGGAGTTAAGCTGCGCTAGTTCTCTGTGGAGTAAAACACCATCAGCATTAATCTCCTCTGAGGGACCAGAAGGACGGAGGCATTTTCCTCCCATCACCACCACAGAGGATCTTCCTCTGCTATCAGGGATATAAGCTCTTCTGCCCATAGCTCAGAGCTCGATGCCAATCTCCACAAAGGGTATCTACTTTGCCTGTTTAATGGCAGGAATGCCTAGAAGATGTATCTTTTTCTAGGACTTGTCATAGACTTTTCTATGTTCATTATTCTCCTCAGAGTGCTCACAGAGCCAGCAGGGTGTTTGTAAGCTGTATCCCCAACAAGCTAGGATTTCAGGAAAGGCAAGAAGCTTGCTAGCAATGGCTAGCTTAACCGTAAACTAGCTGACTTTTCTTTGTTCTGACTCACTCAGCATACTTTTCAGTTTTCCTCTTTTTCTGGGGGTGCTTTTCCTTTCCCCAGGAATGGGATCTTCAGTCCCCATTCTCCCAGCACCCCACAGCTGGCCATCCCTTCCACGTTCTCCTGGCCTGTGCAAGCATCCCGCTGTGTGCTGGTTTCCAGCATGCTGCTCCCGCTATTCTATCGTGGCACACTGTTTATGCCTTCTGCAGTTAGAACGTGAACCTTCCGTGGACAGGAAATGTGACCACTATGTCCTACATCCCTCTTTTCAGCACTTTGCCCAGAACTCGGTGCCTAGTAGGAGCTTAAGCAACATTGGTTTAATTATGTGGCCTCAGTCAGGATGAATGAGTTCACAGCCATTTCCGATCCAACTATATTATCTGTATATTTGGGGCTCCTTTATTATTTGACAGCAGTTGTAACCTGCACTGAGCAACGTGGATCTCTTCCACGAGAGAATGAAAGTCTGCGGCTACCAAAAGACCCCCAAGGCAGCTAGAAACATGTGCAATGAGGTAAACAGTGACGCTGAGGTCCCACGCACTGGCCAGCGCTGCTCTAGGGGAAGAACCGTGGAGGAGATCAGGGAGCATCTGAGGCTCTGCCTCGTTCTCTCTGACAGCCTTAGTTAACCCAAGTTGTGCATTTGGTACAGGTTCTAAAGGAAAACTGGAATAGTCTTCTCTTATAAATAGCAAGAGGAAGCCAGACAGGCCAGGGGAATTGAAAACTTACAAGGCATAGATATTTAATGATATGCTACAAAGTCTCCATTACTTATAATAAGTCAGGATGCCCTTTTGCTGAGTTTTAATTTGATCAAGAGTTAACTGTTAAACTTTCACTTCGTTAATGGACATTTGGCCTTTACATAGAGAAAGAGGAGGAAGAGAAGTATGTGTATGTACCTGGAGGAACAGAAGTCATCCTAAAGTGTCTTGCTTTGAAGAATGAAACTCCACCTTGTGTATAATTTTAACCACCCTAAACTACTTGCGTTTTCTTGGAGGTTCAGGGAAGGTTCGGATGAATGACAATTAGTGTTTAGGATATACTTTTTAAAAACATTATTAACATCAACAACTCTATCACCATTACATAGGACGTTATATACATTCATCATGGGTAGTTTTATTTTACTGTACAAATACGTATACCCTATTTGTTCCTTAAAGTAATTCAGAAATACATGAAAGAACAGAACTCCATCAACAAGTTTAACACCATGAAGTTAATGAAATAATCACATTTATTCTATTCATGGAATCCCTTTCACAACCTTTTCCTGACCAGATCCACACAGAACAGAATATTAGTAGTTTGCATGTTGATCTGGAGGATTCCTAGAAAAAATAATCAATTATTTCAGTAATTATGAAGGTAGAATCTATGTCATAGTCTGATTTGAAGGAACTGCCAATGAAAATTACGGATCTGACCAATTGCAAGAGATGATAACTAACAGTGTCATCACCGGGTTTGTGCCCCAAAGTCAATTTATTCAACACTTAGCCCTGAGGGAAAGGCATAAATTAAAATGAAAACGAGTTCCCAGGAATGAAACTAATTAAAAACTCCCAGTAGTTTCTGGTGTAGAGTCCTTCTAGTGCTCAGCTGCCTCCATGTCGAAGAAAAGCTCATAGAAATGGCAAGATTGCATTTGCCACAGTAAATGTAATAAGAAATTCCAGAAAGATTACTCCACAGCTGCTTCGGTCCCCAAGGCACCCCCACCCCAGCCAGCACAGTTGTACGCAGGAATGCGCACACGCACGCTTTTCTAGACTCTCTTCCAATCACTGTCCTGAAAAGTCACTGGCATCAAAGTTTTATATTTCGCAGGGACAACTGGATGGGGCAGCAGTGGCTTGGCACAGCTGTAGTCTGGAGGCCAAGGGTAGGAGGTGGGAGCAGAGAAGTTCAGCTCCAACTGAACCAGGAGGAGGACGATGGCTTCTTGGAGCCACCCCTGGAAACTGAGCATACTATTGGTCACTAAAAACCCCAGAGTGCAAATCTCAAAATCTGACTTGAAAATAGAAGAGAACAACAATTACTCAAAATACTGGAGATGTTAAGTTGTCATAAGCTTTTAGTGGTGCAGGCAGGAGTATTTTTATACACTTGTCCATTTAGATGGGATTTTTTTCCTTTGGAACCCTCTGAATACCACGGTATCTGCCAACAGCAGCATCATACCTTCCTGCATTCTGTCTTGACCCTTAGCATTTTATAAATTCACTGTTTTCACATAGTTGTGATCAGTGGACAAATAAATGGGATGATCTTGTCTCTTTTTCTTCCCAAAGGCCCATTTGATCAGATAATTCTCCCTTCCAAGTACTAACCAGGCCCGACCCTGCTTAGCTTCTGAGATCAGACAAGATAGGGCACGTTCAGGGTGTATGGCTGTAGACTAATCAGATAATTCTAATAGTCCTTTTCCTTCTTTGCAAGAATGCCATGATCCTGGCTGTAATTGTTCTATCTTTCACTTTGCTAGTATGTGTGTATTTTGACAGATCACAGTAAGGAGAAATTAGTCTGAGTGATGCTATGGATTGTGCTTTGGAATCTTTAGATAGTTTTTAATAATTTAAAAGAGAAATTTAATTTTTAAATTCAAAAATATAATGCCAAACAGTTGGATGAAAATATTTCATATTGTATATGAAGCTCACACACTGTACCCCATGATTGCACTATGTACACAGCTATGATTTAATAAATTAAAAAAAAAAAAGAATGGAAGAAAAAATATCCAATGTATACAGCCCTACTATGAAGTTAATTTATAGCTTTCTTATGAAGGCTATAACCCAATTACAGCACAAGAAGATGGGGAAAGGGGGAAGGTGGGTGGAGAGAGGGTAAATGTTAGGATCGCACTTATGGTACATCTTAGAAGGGACAGGTGAAACCTATTAAATGCAGAACACAATTTTTTTCACATAATAAATGAGAAAATCCTGAACGTTATATCGAACAGTTGGATGAAAATGTTTCAGATTGTATATGAATCCCACACACTGTACCCCATGATTGCACTAATGTACACAGCTATGATTTAATAATAATAATAAAAAAGGAATGGGTAAAGGATCAGAATCGACGTTCTCTCACAAAAGATACCACTGTGGACTGAGTGGTTGTACTCCACCCATTCATATATTGAAACTATAATTCTCAATGTGATAGTATTAAGAAGTGGAGGCTTTGGGAGATAACTAGGTCATAAGGGTGGATCCCTCGTAATGGGATTAGTGCCCTTCTAAGAAGACACCCAAAGAGCTTGCTTCCTCTTTCTGTCTCTCAGCCATATGAAGAAAGCAGGAAGACAGCCCTTACCAGAACCTAATCACATTAGTGCCCAGATCTAGGAATGTCCAATATCCATTTATATGAGAAGTAAATGCTAGTTGTTTAAGCCACCTAATTTGTGGATTTTTGTTATATCAGCCTAAAATGACTAAGACCAAAAGACAATTGGCCAATAAGCAGATAGAAAAATAGACAACATCATTAGGCATAAGGGAATATACATAAACCAGAAACAACACAAATGACAATGAGTGATGAATGGCTAAACAAGGATGTGGTCAATCCATGCAATGAAATATTATTCAGCTATAAAAAGGAAGAAAGCACTGAAATATATACTACATGAATGAACGTTGAAGAGATCATGCTAAGTGCAATAAGCTAGTCACTAGAGGCCACATATCACATGATTCCATTCATATGAAATGTCTAAAACAGGCCAATATAGAGAGACAGAAAGAGACTTTTTCCAGGGTCTAGCAGGATGGGGAATGGGGAGTAACTGCCAATGTTTTGGAGATTCTTTGGGGGTGATAAAAATGTTCTGGAATTAGATAGTGGTAGTGGTTGTCCAACTGTGAACATACTAAAAACCACCAAATTGTACACTTCACAATGAATTTTATGGTATCTGCATCTCAATAAAGGTGTTGTTTGAAAAAAGACTCACAGCTGGCCAAGAGGGGAAGGGGGCACTGGGCTGGCAACCCACCACTGCCTGATATCAAAGCCCATGTCTCTGATCACTCTGCTTATTGCTCTGTTTGACAGAGAGTCGCAGAACTTATCCAGTGCATTTCTACTCAAATCTACGGAGAAAAATACAGAGAAAAAGAGCTATTTTTCCCACCTAATCCCTTTCTCCTCTATTTTCCTACATTAGAATGCAATTGTTACAACCAGCAGAAGCCTCACCAAGAGAAAAGTGCTTTCTCTTTTCTAGGAGAGACAGCTGTCTGGATGGGATGGGGACCAAATCAATATCCTGCATGCAAAGACTCCTGTGCCCCCCTCCTCAGACTTCAAAATTTCCAAACCCAAAGCTACTAAAGAGAGAAAGAAATCTGTGAGGTGCCCCCCTCTGAACAGTATAAATCATCTGCCCCCACCGCCAATAAAACCCATAGGCAGGCACGTGCTTAATGTGGGCCACCAATTTGGATGAGTTCTCTAATCAGACCTCAGGGCTAATGGAAGGAGGCTCTCATTTCAGTGGTTACAGGACAAGCTGGGTGAAGAGTGTACTACACAGGAATTCATTAAGTTCAGGAAAAATGGGGCTCTGAATCTATTTCAAGGGAGGGAAAAAGTGTTCATTATTCCCAGTCTGCAGTGCAGACCTCCCAGGTTGCAGAAGCTTCTCATCCACTGAGCCCACACCAGGCCTGGGGAATATATTTCCCAGACCCTGACAAGTGGGAGAAGGTAGCCAGGCTTCTTGGAGGGCCCCCACACTGGCAACAGCTCTCACACTAATGCAAATGTTAGCTCACAAATCCAATTAAAGTTGGGGTTCCCTTGAGCTGAGAGATAATTTCCCTTTAATCCTCTTTGGTTGTCTATCATCTAACTTTTGCAATCTTAGATATGACACTGTAAAAATGTCCACACTGCTCTTTTTCATGCACTTCCCTCCCACATACACTCCCATCAACAGTGACAATCTGTTCCAATCATTATCAACATTCAGAACTCTTCAGGTGCCTTAAACTCCACACAGACCTTGCTGCCATCTTCCCCACTATCACCTTCCATTCACCAGACTTGGCCAAGAAATACACCCAGAGCTTTTTAGAGGTAGGGTGCTTGGTCCCCAAGCCTGATCTCCATGAGATTATGAAGGCCACGCTAACTCCAGGCTAGGTCCAAGTGAGCTATATTCGGTTGCCCCCTTGGTTTTTGAACCAGGAAGGAATAGGAGCATTCCCATCTCATTCTTCTTGCCTTTTGTTATTTTTAATCACCCACCTATCAGCACCAAATTGCTTTGTAACTGTTGGCGAAGCTGAAGTCTGACAGAGATAGCTGCTATTGTTAACAGGAGCCTTCACTAAAGCCCATTTAACTTGTGTCAGTTTGACAGCTTCACAATAGCCACCTTCCCTTGAAAGAAAACTGTGATTTAGTGGATAGAAAATGTGGGACAACAGCCTGATCTGTCTCTTGGTCTCTAGTGGGTCTACTTGGCACAGTGTCCCACCCCACAGCCAGAGAATGAACCATTGCAGGAAAACAAGATGGGAAGAAGCTAGGCTTGGTTAAAGATGCTGGGAAATATCCTTATGGTAAAATAATTTTTTTTTTCTTCTGGGTAGATGCCTAATAATGGGACTGGAGGATCAAATGCAAGGTCTATTTTTAGCTCTTTGAGGCTCCTCCATACTTTCCAAAAAAGCAATATTAGTTTTCAACCCCACCAGCAGTGTAAAAGTATTCCCTTCTTTGTGGGATTTTGTAATGTGGGCTATTCTTGCTGGGGATAGGCGATATCTCAAAGTGGTTTTGATTTGCATTTCTCTGATGATTAGTGACAATCAGAATTTTAAAGTTCATAAGGACGTTGGCGCTTGAATGTTTATGGTAGCTCAATCGACAATCACAAAGATGTGGAAACAACCCATGAATGATAAACTATGGTATATGTACGCCATGGAGTACTAGTCAGTCATAAAGAAAGATGGAGAATTCACATCTTTTCTATTTGCCTGGAAGGATTTGGAGAACATTCTCCTAAGTATCACAAGAGTGGAAAAGCAAGCACACAATGTACTCAGGACTAATGAGTATATGAACACCCACATGAGAGAAAAACACATTTAAATTCAAGAAGGGGAGGGGAGTGTGGTAAGCTGCCACCTATAGGGTACAAGCTAAGAGTACACAGCACACCTCCCAGTGAAATGCTCAGCTGCAACTTGGACTTCATCTAACACACAGTGTAACCTAATTGTATATACCCTCATATTAATCTAAAATAAAAAAATAATAAAAAAAAGATTCTGGGAAAATCTACAGAACAGAGCTGCTTATGAAGAATATGGAGTTGCTTCCTACAAACATTTTGTCTAGACGCACAAGAAAATATAAACCTGTTTTTTTTTTCCATTACTTCATCAATTGCCAAAGTAGCAGTTGAGCAAGCTATCTTCAACTTGATAATTGTAGTAACAGTGTTATCAGGAAATTACTGCTTGTGGAAGCCTCTTGAGCCAGTGCCCTAAGTCCACATCATTCTGAGACAGTACAGAAGAAAGGAAGATCAAGGAGCTCAAGAGTGGTTTTGGGGAAAAGCACCCCCAATTTCCCACTATCTTGGATGAGACAGAACTCAGCAAGTGATCATTACTGCATTCAGAGGGCCATTCGGATCACTGCCACTCAGAAAAGCCAAATTCAGGAAATGAGCTTGTTAGGGCTTGAGCTGTGACTCCTCCTCACTCCCCAGAACCTCTCATATGTTGGTATCACAACTCACAGTACTTCAGAGTGTGATCTTAGTTGGAGATAGGGTCTTAGTGGGGTATAATCCATCCAGTACAAATGGATTATATAAAGGCGACATTTGTACACAGACATACACACAGCAAGAAGCCAGGGTGAGGAAACAAAAGGAGAAGGCACCATCCTCAAGGGGAAAAGGGAGGCCTGGAGCACAGGCTTCCCTCACAGCCTGCAGAAGGAACTAGCCACGCCAACACCTCTATCTTGGTCTTCCAGTGCCCAGAACTGGGATACAAGACATTTCTAGTGTTTTGCCAAAGACCAATTTTCTAAAGTAGAAACTAATTGAAATTTGGGTTATCTGAGTAACTCGAGTTCAAACAACATCACCAAAAACTCAACCCCAATCCCATGTCAGTCCTCACCCTATTTGGGAGATTGTCTTATTTGTAAGAGAGGTTATTAAGTATCATACTGCTTTGGTAAGTCTCATTTATTTCACTCCTATTCTTGCCAAATTTAAAGCTAAGCTTTGCTTCCGGTTACTTCTGACAATGCCATCTGAGGGCAGATTCAGACTCTCAATGTGGGATATCTTAGAACTTCAGAATGCCTGTACCATGATTTTGCCCTCTGGAGAGCTTAGAGTATCACTCTCATTTTTTAGAATTTCAGAATATTACAGGGGTGCATATGTCTTGGTTACATAATTTGCTTCTGTACATTTTTTTTTTTTTGAGACAGAGTCTCACTTTGTCACCCTGGGTAGAGTGCTGTGGCATCACAGCTCACAGTAACCTCCAATTCTTAGGCTTAAGCAATTCTCTTGCCTCAGCCTCCCAAGTAGCTGGGACAAAAGGCGCCCGCCACAACACCCAGCTATTTTTTGTTGCAGATGTCATTGTTGTTTTAGCTAGCCCAGACCGGGTTCGAACTTGCCAGCCTTGATGTATGTGGCTGTAAACACCCAACTATGGGCGCTGCCCCATTTGCTACTATACATTTGAAGCTATAGATAACCTCAAAAGAAGAGGTGAGTCAGAAAGCATGAGGGATCAGATGCCAGGGAGGATAGCATAAACTCCACAAAGGAAAAGCAAGATATTCATTGACACTGGGGACATGGCCAGTAATCAGATGTACTGTCTCCTGGCCAGCAGCGAGAAGGGAGATGCAGATACTATTCTGAGTTCCACTGCTCTGTCTATTCCCTGACAGCCAACTTTGCTCCTTCCTTTTCCTCTGCCCACTCAGCCTGCAAACAGAGCAATTCCCCTGCAGAGACTGGTTTTTCCACTTTGTCTGAGTAGTATCATCCATTTCCCTGACCCCTACAGCTACAGCCTAGAACACCTTTTCAATTTCCAGGCTCCTAAATCCAGTTTCACCACAATGCTCCAGAAATGCCTCAAAGGCAAAGCTGAACTCCCAATCTCTGGCATGCCTCCCTTCCTAAGTGTGAATGTACATAGCCCATTCATTCTTTCGTTCATCTTATATTTTACTTTGATCTATATATTAATCTATTTACTTGTAAATTTATAAGTAAATGTATATATATATATATATAATTTATGATTTTAAAGTGGACTATTCTTTACTTTCTAGTATATTTACAATGCTGTGCAAGCAGCATGATTATTTAGTTCCAGATAATTCCCATCACTCCAGAATGAAATCTGGTAACTTTTCTTCTATTATTTCCTCAATCCATATATCCCCTCCACCCTTTGTCCCTCTTCCTAATCATCTTTAAGTCCATATAGATTTGGCTGTTCTAGACATTTCATATGAGCAAAATCATACGATATGTCGCCTTTTGAGTCAGACTTCTCTCACTTAGCATCATGCTTTTAAGGTGCATCCAAATTGTAACATGGATCAGTACTTCATTCTATACCTTATTTTTGCCCCTCTCTGCTATGGTTTGAATGTTTCTGATCCCTCGAAAATTCACGTTGAAACTTACCAACGCAACAGTATTAAGAGGTGGGAACTCTGAGGAGGTGATTAAGCCATGAGGGCTCTGTTCTTATGGATGGAATCAGTGCCTTAGAGAAAGCTGGTTGGAGATAGGTAGGCCCCTTTTGCCCTTCTGTCCTTTCTTCAGCATAAAGACATAGTGTTTGTCCCTTCTGGAGGATACAGTACTAACGTATGACCTTGGAAACAGACACTAGGCTTCCATCAGACAACCAAACCTGCTAGTGCTTTAATCTTGGGCTCCCAGTCTCTACAACAGAAGAAAAAAAATAAATTCCCTTTTTTATTAACTACCTAGCCTCAGCTATTTTGCTATAGCAGCAAAAATGGACTAATAAATGTCTACGATATTGCCATCTACCCAGATTTCCAAGCAAAGAAGCTTTGAGTCATTTTCACTTTTCTACCTTCCCCCTCACCTTACATATCCTGTCACTCCATTCCACTGATGGAGACACAGACATCCTCTCCTTCTCCAGACTGTCCTCTCTTCCCTCTCCTTCTCTATCAAGCCTTCTCTGCCCTTCACTGGGCCAGAGTGATCTTTCTAAATACTAACTCTGGCCAGGTAATTCCCCTGATTATGATCTTTTGAGGGAATCAGAACCCACAGTCCCTGAAAATGATTGTTGGTGGGATATCTAGAATCTGCAGAGTAGGGTGGCCTTGAGTGGGCAAGGGCCCAGAGTAGAGGTAGCTGTTTAAAGGGCCTGGAAAAGAAATGGTTGAGGGCTGGCTGGCACATGGGTGTGGTGTATCAGGGAAGTGTATGGAACTGTCAGAGGATCTGGTGTCAGCACCAGAGCTATGCTGATGAGGAACGGCAGCCAGGCATTTATGGTGAGGAAGTAGGAGGCACCTGGTGGGGCTGCTGGGGCTTGACTGCTCCTTACTTCTCCAGTCAGAGTGAGTGCTGGGTGAGAAGGGAAATGACTTGAGGGGCACAGGAAGTGAGTGAGCTGGGAGGAGTCTAGGTTCTAGATTCAAGGGTGTGGATTGTGACTCCAGGAAACTATGAGAGAAGGTCTTAGGGAAGCACAGGAAAATCCCCTGGCCTTCGCAATTTGGGATAATAGCATAGGCTTTGGAATGACTTCTTCCTGAGTGGAAACCTTCTCCTAGGAATCTATGTTCTGCGAGATGACTGGAAGACAAGGACTCCAGAATACACACAGAGGTTTGGACAGGTGTGTATGAAAATAGCTGTTTGCAGAACTGGTAATTCTGTTTCCATAGTATATGAATAAGAACCCAAATTAACATCTGTGCTGTCTTCTTTTACTTAAAGTAGGACTGCTCACAGAAAAGGAAACACTGTGGATACTATCGCTAACTGGCAAATAATATGTTTTTGGATTTTTGTTACTAAATGTTGGACTTTATTCTGCTCAGTAAACATCTTGCTCTTCTGAAAGTTGCACAGGGACCCAAAGGCCACGCTTAGAGAGTGACCTACCACCTGCAGTTTCTGTAGTGGAGGCTGGTGGCACTGCTCTTCCTTCATTCCTTTCACCAGTCTGGTGCACCCTTATTCCAGCTGTTGTGGGTCATCTCCAGAGCTCTCCAGTTGGGCTTTTTTAAAATGATCTGACATTAGCACAATGAGAATGGCTTTTCTCTCCAATAGGAAGTCCCTATGCAATGACTGGGAGGTAACCAGCCAATGACCAGTCAGAAGCCTGGTGCCCCTGCCTTGAAGTGAGACAAGTCCAGGATTCCCACCATCCTGCCTTTCCTATCTTGCTCTCTTCACTTCCTTATAGGTTTTGCCTTCTTTAAATAATGTTCACAAAAATGCTTACATCAGGCTCTCCTCCTAAGGAAACTGCCATAAAGCTGTCCCACATCCACATGTGGTTTCTCCCACCTCTATGTCTGATTGATAGACAATCTTTGGTACTACTTAGTTCTGGAGATCTAATCTCTTGGTTTTCCTGGAAGTAAAAAAAAAAAAAGCTTCATCTAGATTTAAAAGCCTCTCTAGCTCTTTAGCAATGTACACCATCATGCTGCAGTATAAGAAAATCTGTCATGTTACTAAAAATGACTTTAATCCATTCTTTGAGCTCCTTATTAGTGCTAAATTGAATAAATGCAAAAATAACTACTATTGCATAATTCCCAAATTTGCAATTATAGAGACAGGAGCATTTCCAGAAACTTAAAGCATATTTCCACATAGCTTTGCTTAATGTTTATTAGACTGCAGCCACAGTCTCCTTCTTCATCACACCACTCATTATAGAGCCACCTTGTAATTATAAGACACCTTCCTCCACCACAACAGCCAGGTTCTTTGCAGACTTAAGCCCCCTGGTGAGGATGGTGGTATTTCCTCCCTTTTACAGATGGAGGTGATTATAAACAGAGCATTGAAAAGATGGATTGCACAGCAGGTCGTGGGGATTTGGACCAGGACAAAACATCTTCTATGTTCTCTACTGGTGTTAACGTCTAGAATGTGCTGAAACTATTTTTCTCATTCTTGCTACAGCTTTTTTTTTTTCTTTTTTTTTGCCTCTGCTTGTTTAAGCAAGGGACGATCTTAAAGTGCCTGTCACTCTACTGTATTGATGGTTTCCTACTAATTACACTTTATTTAATTAAAAATAAAAGCCAATGTATATCCTAGGCAAAGAATTTTACTAAGGTGACAGCTTAGAAATGTGAAGACTCTCTTTGTTTGGGGGCACAAATAATCCGTGAAGGCTAAGAACATAAGTTTACCTACATTGCTCTCCCCTTGTCCTGGAAAGAACAGCTTTGGGAGTCGGCAGTGGTAGTGCCATAGAAATAACCTTGTCAATCCCTCCCTGCCAACAAGGGTGCTAATTAGTGCCAATTAAGAGCCTCGGTTTTTGTCTGTGGAACATCTGTCCACAGGCATTGAACTCAAACCCCCAACTCATTTTACCAAGGCCAAACACATCACATAGCAATTCATTTTGGTCCAAGCTATGAAGCTTGATTTTAAACTCATAAGTTCTAAATCTCACTCTCCCTAGTCAGAGTCAGCTGCAAATATCCCTGCCTACTTTAATCATTCATATGTACCTAATTTTGAAAAAGATGTGAGGACTACGGCGCACTGGCTGAGAAAAGTGACAAAGATAGAACCATGGGAGACCCACACTTCTGGCTTACCCTATATTCTGGACTCTGCCTCATTTTGTAAAGCGATGTATTGTTACCCAGATAAATGGTCTTTGTTTTGTCTTTTTGTCCCTAATCCTGGTGGGGTAAAGGCCAGTGTAAAATGGCTCCTTTTTAATTGAACCTATTCTGTGTCCACAGCGTGTCCATAAAAGCGCCTCCATCATTAGCGTTTGGTGATGCAAATGAAGGTGCCCCCGCTGTTTCTTTCTCCCTTTAGAAAGTGCCCTTTCAATCAATGTTTGGGACAGGACAAGACCCTTGCAGACTCACAGCTTTGTTTTATTCTGTGTGGCCACGAGAGGACTTTCATTCATTCCAGGGCAGTGTTCTAATGACACGTTATCACAGACAGTACCTAGACTATTCTTTCTACCGCAAAGTATGTGGTAGATTTTCTGAATTCACCACAGACGAGGAAAGCCATTTTATCCGGCAAAGACTCCGTTAATTCAGGCATTTCTCTGAATTCCATTATGAAGCCTTTGTCCTTTCACTTCAAAGTAAACAAACACACTCATTGATCTTTAGAGAGCTATCAAATTTTACTGCAAAACACATTATTGCCATATCATTTTCTTCAGTTCTCTAATAAAGTTATTTCACATTATTCAATTTGTGACCCGCCTTGCATAGTGAAATGTCATGAGTCTTCTCTGAGTGACTTAGAGTCTCACAAGAAGAAGAAAAATAAATGTATTTAAAATGTGATGGAGTTCTGGCTGCTAACACATTATAAATTGCTCTATTTTAAATGTCTGAACTGGGCACACTTAAAATACAAGGGCATCTTTCATTAACACTTATACAATTTTTCAGTCGACTTTTCCCAATGTTTCGCTCATCATCAGATGAGAGAGAGCTTGTCAGGAAAAATTACAGTAAATGGTAGTTAATGGTGGCTAAATTCAATGGACTTGTTTCTATTTTGTTTCACACTTGCTGGAAATAATGAAAGTATTACATGAACAACCCTTATGTTGCTTGCAAAAACACGTCCAGTTCCAATGGTAGGTAACATAAAGCTTTATCTGATGTATGAAACAATCTATGGTAAACCTATTTTTATGTTTTATTTGATTCTAACCATTAGCCTTAGCTAGGAAGCAATTCTAAATTATATCTCACAGCAGCAATTTGCAGTACTGTGCCAAATCAATCTGCATAAATCTATACCTGCTTTCAGACACTGGAATGCATGCTCCTGAAAAAGAAATTCGTTCATACCATTGTGTTTGTAGAATTTTGCAAAAAGTCAAGCCACCGGACTTCACCTCAGATAGCACTGCTCACCGCCTCAAAGGAAATACCTGTTATTTCCACTAAAACCATGCCATCAACAAGACTCCTAGTTCTCGATTATTAAAACAGAAGTTACAGATGCAGAGAAGCCTTTGTGTCCATGAGCTGATCAGAAGTCACTGAGTTAAATCCCCAACCAGTTGGAACTGGATATTCTTTTGAAAGACTTCATCAGTTACCCATTTGAAGCCAATCCACTCCAGGCTTTCAAAGTAGGCCAATTGGCAGAGTCAACTTCAGTGATTATTCCACTTGCTTCCCTTAAAGTTAAATACCCCTCATTGGCCATGTATCAAATGATGAAGACTTGCTCACAGTGCACTGGGCCATAACAAAGAATGTGTAACTCAGCATCTGGGCATCTCTGAGCTCTTGTTTGATAGTGATTACCTGATTTTTCTCTTGGTATTCATTGAAACTCAGTTGCAATGAGAGAAAAATCACAAGGACCTTCCACCCTGAGACCAAGTATATCTGGGGTTGATTTGCCCACAGGACATTATCTAATGGGAAATATAAGAATTTTCTGACTTCTAAGAATCTAATTTTGACTTCTCTTTATAGATGAAAATACACATTCCTGAATTTCCAGCATTGTTCTCACTCTACCCTCTTTCTCCCTGTGGACAAAGAAAAATACAATAGAAAGAGAAGGATCAATTTACAGTGAGAAGCATCTCTACAATATGGTGACCTCAACTTTACAAGATAAGCTGGGCATCTGCATTTACTACTGATATTTCTGCAGA
>CAUYON010014665.1:0-29754 GCA_963573935.1 Arctocebus calabarensis | reverse complement strand
CACAGTAATCACCCCTATGTTGAACCCCCTAATCTATACTCTGAGAAATGCAGAGATGAAAAATGCCATGAAGAAACTTTGGACCAGAAAAAGAAAATGAAATAACAAAGGAATGTATCACCTATTTTCAATGAAGAGTTGGACCCTCCAGGAAAGCCATGTGTGATTATTTAACTATAGTAAAATTTTCCCAGATTTAATAACTTGTACACAATGAAAAATATTGATTATGTGAATACTTCCAATGATGGAAATATGTTTTTAAGATTTTCATAAATTTTTAGGAAATAATATGTTTATTTTGGGGGTGGAACTGTAAAGGTTTATAGAAAGACTATAAATTTATGTGCTGTAGTTGACACTGTAAATTTATTTTAGTTAATAGGAGATGTTCTCATGCTTCTCTCTCAAAGCTAGTTCTTTCTCAGAATTTGTAGTGTTCCTTCCACATGTCAGAAGCATAAAATAAGAAATGAAACATAAAGGCTTGGTTCAGTCTTCCTGACATAAAAGCAGAGCATATTAATACTTGAAGAATATATTTAATTTTGTATTTGTAAGATGCATAGTATTTTAATGTAGATTTTTGTTCATACTTCTCAACATACTAAGGTGGAAGAGGAATAATGTTTCAGAGTTTTAATATTAATCATAAAGAGGCTAAGTATACAAAAAGAATCTGAGTGAACAAGGAAGATATGCAGAAAAAAGAACTAAATAGGACTGACTTTTCCAATTGGAAAATTGCTAGTTCTTCAAGACAGGCAGCTTTGTTTTGTGCCATATTTTCCAGAGCTGATCCATTAATCTTCCCAGGTAGTTTAAAATATCAGGTGATACTTCTGTTTAATTTTCAATACCCCCATCTCATGGCCTTATAGAAAAGAGCCAGGCTCTCCCTTTCATTCATGGAATTAGCAAAATCCATTATCTACGAGCTTTAAACATTAAGCTTTAAACATTCAAAGCAGAGCTTGGCACCAGGTAATTTGGAAAATATAATTATTAAGAAAAATGTTGATTATATATGTTGTTTTCATTCTTACCTTCTTTATTAATGTATCACTATGTAATAAAGAGACATTTGTTTTATTTGACAGAAATCTTTATTTAAATGTTCGTGAAAATTTCTCTTTGAATCAGGCTTGAAATAAAACACTATCCACCCTTAATCTGTAGAAAACCTGTAGTTAAAGAGCTCATTGTTATTGCTTCCTTCCTTCGTCTGGATTTTTGAGGGGCCAAGGCTATGGGGAACAAGTCCTTTTCTCTGGCAAATTACAAGGGAAAGTAACTTTGTGTGAGTAATTTTGCATTATTATTTTTATCCCTATTAGCATTACATGGAGATTTCTTGTATCATTTCAAGTTCTTCCCAAGCATAATACTATTCAGCAAATAATATCAAACATTTGATTGTACCAGGGTTTACATAACTAAGTCCTTCACTTTTGTACATTTTAATATTTGTAGTTATTTGAATAACAGATGATTTCAGTTAATCATTATTTGTGTTTATTGATCTGTAAATTCCCTGAAGTCAAGAAAGTTACTTACTTGTCTTTGTGATCTCTGTTCTTTGCACAAATTCTGGAATATAAAATCCACTTCATATACTCTGTCCATTACTGTGTTCTTGAATTCTTTATTTATTAGAGTTAGAATTTTTGCTGATGAATTTTATAAAGTCTATATTGAATATATATGTTTATAGCACTCTTCTTTGATGTTTTCTATTTATATCTACCTTATTATGGGATTTATGTTATAACCATCTTGTACTTTCCAGTTTCTTCTATCATATCACACTTTGTAAAATTCCATTTCTCTCTGGTGACTTTATAAATTTTAACATCTTATTTTTTAAGAAATTAAAAAAACTTTTCAAAAAATTATTTTCTAACCCAGTGATAATGTTTTTTATTTGTAATTAGGAAATATGTAAGTCTATTTAACCAAATGGGTAAAATAATCTGCCAATTTAATTTATTAATTTTTAATTATTTTCAGTAATAATTTAAAATTTCTTTTTGTGTGTCAATTTATTTTTTTATAGCTAGAAGCTTCAATCTTTGGTCATATTTTCTGTTTCTATTCCTTCCTTCCTTCCTTCCTTCCTTCCTTCCTTCCTTCCTTCCTTCCTTCCTTCCTTCCTCCTTCCCTCTCTTTCTCCCCTCCTCCCTTCCTCCTTTTCTCCCTGCCTTCTTCTTCTCCCTTCCCTTCCCTTCCTTTCTTCTTTCCTTTCTTTTTATTTCTGGTTTATTCTACCACTAACACATTATTTTAGTAGTCAAGTTATTTTAATGTTTATCTGTGTATGATAGAGAAGGTATCCCCTAATTACTCAGCTTTTACAAAAGTTTCTTACAGTTCCTAACTATGTACTCTTTCTGATAAACCTTAAAGCTATTTTTAAAGTTTGAAAACTTCCCATAATATTACGTTAGAATTTCATGAGTATATTTATTTTGACAAAAATGATATGATATAATGTATAGTTTTTCCATCTACAATAAATACACTGATTGTGAAGGCTTGACTGATAAGTCTCAATCAAATTTGTAACCATCTTCAGAGGGTCTATATACATCTTGTTTTTTGACTTTTTATTTATGGAGAGTCCAAGGTGACTTTACTCATATAACTAATACTTTGGCAGAAATGGCTAGAAAGCTCATCTCTTTTAGATCCTTTTCTTCTCCATGTGGACACAGGATTATGTAAACAAGATCTTTCCAGTGAAATTGTCAGATCTCAGAGTGGGGAGGCATATTTTATAAGCTCCCAAGACAATCAGGACTACAGCACGGATTTGAAATCCATGATCTCAACTTCTAAAATCAGACTCAGTGAGGATGGAGCCCTCTTGGTGTGGTTCTTATCACATAGCTCCTTCATCATGGTTCTTCTCTATTTAGGAGCTATGACCTAGACATATGCTGTTTCTTCCCCATGCCCAGCAGACAATGCAGGAAGGGAGAACAGATAATGAAAACAGAACCTCCTGTTCACAATGGAAGGCTGTCTTGCTGTCTTCAGGGTGATTCCCTTAAACACTCTGTAGAATTTCCATGCTTTTATTGGCATTCACTCCATTATACAAGCATCATACCCACAAGTATCTTTAATCTAGTCCTTCTCAGGATAGGGCTAAAAGTCTGTGGGACTTTTAAGAGTATTAGAAATATTTTTGTCCAGTCAAGAGTGTTTATGAGATACATTCTTAAATCTTTCCAAAGTCTCGAGAAAAGGTCTTATATCCACAACTTTGAGATGATATTTCTTCTGACATTTCTTACTTTGAGAATCCATTGCTCTTTGGAGAGGCTGGGAATGTGAATCAGTTTTACTTTAAAAAAAAAATCAAATTATGGCCCTTTTATTAATGTGTTCTTTTCTAAATTCTGCCTGGAGACTTAATGATACTCTTTTAACTAATCTTTCTCCTCTGTATGTTATCACTCCAGTTGTAAGAAGCAGCCAGAGCTTTCTCTATTGTACATGCAAATCTTGGCTGGATCCTGTTCTTAAGCACATTTTTTATTTTCTGCACTACTACAGGTGTCAGTATTGATAAGCTTTTCCAGCACTGGATAACATAGGTCACTTTTTTGTTCCCTCCAAGGACAATTTCTCTCATCTTTTCAGTGTTACAGTGTCCTTGAGATCTGCCCATCTGCCACACATCTTCTGGTACTAAAGCCAATGCCACATCATTTACATTTTTGTTTTGGAAGCACCGCACTTAGTGGTTCCATTTTTTATTCAGCTTGTCTCTTGCTGTCTGATGCAACACTCCACATGTTTTGTGACTTAACCACTGTTTAATTTTACCTCAAAATTTTGTGGGCCAGGAATTCAGGCAGTGGACCAGCTGGGTATTATTATGGACTGATGTCATGCTATTATTTACCTAATGACTGGGTGGTCTGTAGGGTCTGGGACAGCTCAATTCACATTTATAATATCTGAGAAGTGATGAGTGGAAGAGATCCCCTGGGTCCCTCGCCCTGTCCCTTTAGATGAAGGACCACAGGTCTCTCCTGCAGGATAATCAGTCTTCTTACATGTTGCTAATATTTCATATTATACTAAATGAAACTAGATAATAAATATAATACTAAATATTAATTATGATAAATAAATATTATAACATTTAATATTATATTTATTAATTAATATTTAGTATTATATTTTTTATCTACTTTTATTTATTTCCTTTGTGTTTAATTTATTCTTCTGTTCTAGCTTCTTATGATAAAATTTCAGATAGCTGCCTCCATCCAAGTTAGTACAAATGCTGCAAAGTCTCCATTGTGTTTGATGGCTGAGTAATATTCAATGGTACACATGTACCAGCTTATCAATCCATTCCTGGGTTGAAGGACATTTAGGCTGTTTCCACATTTTAGCAATTGTAAATTGGGCTACAATAAACAGCCAAGTAGAAATGTTGAACAGGCCTATATCAAGTTCTGAAATAGTATCAACTATATAAAATCTCCTTAAAAAGAAAAGCAAGCCCAGGAACAGATGGTTTCACATCAGAATTCTACCAAACCTTTAAAGAGGAACTAGTACCTATATTACTCAACCTTTTCCAAAATATAGAAAAAGAAGGAATACTATCCCATACATTCTATGAAGCAAACATCACCTTGTTCCACAAATCAGTATGCATTCTTATTTATTTCTTTTTAAATACTAAAATGTAGAACTATTTTCTAGAACTTCTAGAACCTCTCTCCTGGGTTTTACTTGAACTTGTGGATTTCTAGCCATAGCTTAGAATTCTAGCCAAAACCTAGAATTCCAGCCTCCTTAGCAGCTTAATATCATCCATATGATGAAGTTCCAGGCTATGGAGTATGAACAGAAATGATAGGTGTAGCTTTTGGGTCAAATATCTTTTTTTTTTTAGTATTAAATACCTTTATTTAAAGATTCTGGAAAATGAGTTACTTTTAACTGAAATACATGCTTTTAAATATGAAGATCTCAATTGCTAGACATGCAGATTAGTTAATAAGAATAAACTTGTTCTAGCATGTACGGGCTCCATGTATCTTGCTAGACTGTTACGCTTCCTTCCATATGAAAACTTTGCGTATCACCTCCAATACTTTTATTAAGTTGCCATTTATACCTCATTATGATACATATGCCAAAAACACCTTATACATTGACAGGTGCTTGCGCCAAATTTTGAGAACCTTCTCTAGGTTCAACATAATTAAATACTAGTAAGAATTTATGCAGGGGCTCAGCCTCTGGGAGGCTGAGGCAGGTGGATCACTCTAGGAGTTCAAGACCAGCCTCGGCAAGGGCAAGACCACATCTCTAAAAACAGCCAGAAGCTGTGTGGCAGGCACCTGTAGTCCCAGCTACTCAGAGGCTGGGGAAAGAGGATTGCTTGAGCCCAAGAGTTTGAGGTTGCTCTGGGCTGTGACACCATAGCACTCAACTGAGGGGCAACAAAGTATAACTGTCTCAAAAAAAAAAAAGATATTCTTACCAGCTCTACTGTGGGCCTTTCCTCTAACTGGCCTGTTATACCACAACATCAAATCTCAACAGATAAGTGACCTTTAGTCACCTTGTCTAAAAGTTACACCCATGGCTTCTTGTTCAGAGCTACTAATACACAATGGAACTTGAAGTACTACGTAACCCATTTCTTCATCTATAAAATGGGAGAGTAGAATATACCAAATGTGTGAGAACTGAAAAGATGAACAGGAAGCATCTATTACACTGCCCTGTCACCACCAGTACTGTCTCACTGCTTTAACTCTATGTCAGTGCACAGACACACGGTTGCTACAAAGTTAGTAAAAATACAGAAGGTGCCAAAAAAGCATATACACATTTTAAGAAAAGCGAAAACTACTAAAATTGTAATACTGAATATATACCCAGCACAAAAGATAATAAATAAAAGTCACATTCGACTTCTGCAACTACAAGAGGTGCTCAAAGTGGTTACCATCAATGTCCAGACACTTCTGATTTTGGAAAACTACTGCCTGAACAACCCTGACCAAAGTCTTTGCTTGTATCGCTGCACATGACCTTTCAATTTCTTCCCGAAGTTCTACCAGAGTAGCCGGTTTTCTATGGTACACAGCATCCTGTAAGGTGCCCCAGAGGTAGAAGTCAAGGGGTGTTAAGTCAGGAGACCGTGAGGGAAACTCAACCCCGCCTCTGTGTCCTACCCATTGTCCTGGCAAGTTCTCATCAAGGTAAGCTCTCACATCAGGGTGGAAGCGCGGTGGGGTACCATCTTGTTGGAAGTAAAACGTATCATCAAAAAAAGTGTCCGAATTGCAGGTAAAATGGATGTGCGCAGCACGTCTAGGTACACTGGACCAGTAACAGGACCTTTAAAAAAGAATGGTCCTATGAGTCCCCTCAGTGACAGTCCACACCAGACATTGAGGCCCAACAAATGGACATCTTTTTCCACACGTGGAACTTCTGGAGCCAACGCACAATTATGTCGGTTGACTGATCCGTTTATTTTAAACTGTGCTTCATCAGACCAAACCATTTTCCCCACAAACTCCTCGCCCACTTGTACCATGTTTTGGAACCATTCACAGTACTGCACCCTCCGATCAGGGTCGTCTTCATTCAGCGAATGTAATAATCTCGGGACAAAAACCTCCCACCTTGCTGTCTTAAGAATGCGTCCTATGCTGGTTCTGCTGACCCTGGTCTCACGTGCACACTGTTTGGTGGACTTTTGTGGCGAGCGTGTGAGCTGCTCCAGCACCAGGGCAGACACGGTGGGACTCGTGGCTGTGCGAGGCCTCCCGGACCTTCCTTGTGCACATTGCACACAGTGCCATGCGTCTCAAACTTGTCACGAATGCGTGCAATTGTCAGGCGTGTTGGAGGGTCTGTTGTGTACTCACACCTCCACTGTCGCTGCACTTCCACAATGTTCTCGAATTTCAAATACCACCTCAAAATGGTCTTGCGCTCCTCGAACAACAACCGCGACTCTGCCATTTTCTTTGACTGAGCTGCCTGTCGCTTGGTGACTGGCAATCGTTCCATTAGCACCACCATTTAAGCGAATGTCATACTGCACATTGCTACTGTAATTACTGAGAAGGCTAAGTACTATCTAGATAACATCTCTTAAAATATGCATACATGTTTTTAACACCCCTGTATTGACCTTATTGCTCGAGGCACTTTCTTATCATAACTATACGACAGTTGGTGTAACTCAGGTGAAATACCAACACCAGCGCATCCCAGCTTCCATGGTTTGTGCCTGTAGTTTTCAACCTGGGCTTAGATCTGAGGCCTCTGCACCTCCGCAGATGCTGGCGATGAACTCCCAAGGCCCAGGGTCGGCCGGAGTTGGGCTCTTGCGGTCGCAGGCCGAGTCTGGCCTGAAGCCCACTACATAGTAGCGGCGGGTCAGTCCACCCAACCGCGCGAGACAAAGAGACCCACCGCCAGAGCACGCAGACCTAGGTCAAATATCTTAAAATGAAAATTTCTTTTGCCCATTTATTGTTTCTTTTCTCTTTCATTGGAATGGAATTCAGACCTCATGGCAAATTATCTCTGACCAGACAGGCGTGGACATTACTATAGGAGATTTAAGAGCCACAAAACAGAATGAACCTAAGATCTAGTAAAACCACCTGGGGTTGTATATCAGTTCTGGACTATTACACGTGAGAGAAATATGTTTTTGTCTTGCTTGAGTCATTGTATTCTGGGCACTGTGTTATAACACCTTAATATATACTATAATAAAGCACTAAAAGCCTTCAGTTCATTTTTATGTGGTTTATAGCATATAGAGATTATGTACAAGTGTGTGTGTCCCTAACTAACCAACATAACCCTACAGGGTCCCTACAGTGCACATTTCATTATGTGTGGATATAACTTTCTAGTTTGGGAACATGAACTTCTAGGTCCATCTGAAGCCAGAGCTAATCAGTGACTTCATGTTTTGCATCCAAGATGCAGGCCCTAGTTTTCAGAATTGCCCGTAGGGAGTTTTCAACCGGAGGAAGAACTCAGTTATGATTGATGAATACCAAGCCAGCAGGAGACAGGCTACATATGAAAATTAGCTGGTTGCTATCTGTAGATGCAGAAATGCCAGGGTATTCTACATGGAGATATAGAAGATTAACAAGCAAGAAATCAACCTGATGAGAAGAGGGAGGATAAGGCCACTCCCTAGGTTGCAGAATTGGCTGAGAATAAGTCAGATAAAGTGTTTTGTGTGTATGCTCTGAGGAGGCTCAGCTAAGAAGAATGGAGAGGGCTGCCCTGGAGAGAGCTGGAAAACCGAATGAAGATATCTGTGCTGAGAATGGCCTAGAGACTGTTCAGGCAGTGAGAGAACCATGATGTGACTTCATCCTCCCAGGCTGTGTAGGTGGATGGCAGGCTGGGGGAGAGTCATGGTAAGTGGGTCCATATTGCAGTTGTATAGATTTAACTTGGTGTGTAATGATCTTGGGATTTGAAAACATGTGAGTAAAGCTTTTCATTGCAGCATCAGCCATAGATGCTCAAATCAGATGTCAGATTCTTACATTAGTTCCAGGTTCACTAGGACACTTGTGATTGGCTACTGAGGTAAGCCTTAATAAAGTGAAAGTTATCATGAATTGGGTGGAAATCCATTGTATTTAAAATATCACATCATGAAATACCTACAGAAAATGAGAGCCCAGAACCAACTCAGTGTGATGAGGGAGGGGAAGGCACTTCTCACACTGTCTCACACTGAATGGTGAAGAAGCAGGTTTCTGAGTCACTGCCTAGAACATCTGCAGCCAAGTAGAAGAGGAAGAGGAGAGACTCTTGCAGCCATTCAGCGATTGCTGGGAATGACGGAATGCAGTGATGCTCCACGGATGGTAAGGAAGGAGGAGATTCTGATGACGTGGAGAGGGTGAGCTGGTCTGAGTGGAAGACTACTTTGATCACCGATCCTGTGGAAACAAGGGCTACTTCAGATACTCAGAACAGATTTTTCTTTAATGCTTGCGAACATAATACAGATAATTTTTCACTGACTTTGGATTTGACTACATTTTTTTTCTGATAACTAAGGAATGCCCTTCCTACAGCATATGACAAAAAAGCATATTGCATTTAAAAAACATATATTTTAAAGTAAGCAAAAAGTTCTTTGACATGACATTATGAGATAATTACTAACAAGAATTCCTTTACCCGAGTGCTTAAAGTGGTGGGAGTGGATGTTGGAGTGGGGTTGGCAGCCCCCTCCCTGCCCCTGCCTCAGTGGATCATGATGCTGATTCCAGTTACAACACAGGGATCACAGCACACACAGCCGCCACAGAAGCAGTATGGCCTTACCTCTCCTATCAGCTTAGCAGCCCCCCAGGAGATTGACTGCAAACTTTCACAAAAACTTACTGAGACTCACAGCTCACTGGGGTTTCTGAAGAGGAAGAGGAAGTGCAGTGAAGGGTTTCAATTTGGGGAAAATTAAATAACCTGGTAAAAGGGTGAATATGAGAACTCAGTGAAAGCCAGAAACTTCCACAGTCTATAACTGAAAATGTTGGAAGAAATATTTTTCCCTTTGGTAAATCAATATCGGCACCTTTTGTACGTACTCACAGATTGAACATATGGGTAAAAGGGCTTTTTTTCCCTGTATTTTAAAACTAATTTTTACTTTTAAATGGTTTGCCTAACTTTGTCAATAAATCTGACATTAAAAGTCTTTTAAAAATCATTTCCAATAAGCACTTAACATCTTACCAGTTCTCTACTCTTTTTTATTTTATCAAAAGATTGGAAAATTGCTTTAAAGAAAACAATTTCTCATGATTAAGCAGAAAAACATCTATTTTTAAAAGTATGAGGGGTACCAAATGTTGGTAAACTTAGTCTTTCTTAATCTGGACAAAATAAACCTAACAGATTTTTCTGATGAGCTTATTTATGAATCCTCCACTGTGCTCCATTCTATCACATGAGCATTTTTCTGATAAACTCCAATTACTTAAACTTTTCCCCCATCTTTCTAAATTAATGTTCCAAAGTTGGAGAGTAGTATTTCCCCCTTTAGGCTATGCATCAATTGAGGCTTTCTTTTTACCGTGATTTTCTGATGTCCAGTACCCAATCTTTCTCCTTCTCTCATCATCCCCTGCACAGTCACCTCGCCCTTCCTCCCACCACCTATGAGCAAAGACAGTCACACTAACAGGTAAAGTGGACAAGGTGTCTGTGTGTTTTGAGTAGTTTCAGAGTTGGATTGAAATTACCAGGCACAGATTTAATCTTATCATATTGCTTACACTTTGAGGAAAACAATTCAGTGTATGAAAAGTTTCATGTAACTGCACCCAAGTTTTGCCAAGTTGGAAACTTGGATCTGTTCTGGATAGTGTGCTTTTAATTCTATTTTTCATAACCTGGAGGTCACACTGTTGCTTTCACATGATGTATGTAGTGTCTCATGACTGGAGTTTGCTTTGTTTTATAGTATCTGTACTCCTCATATTTTTCAAGAGCAATGTTCTAAACAAATGATGTGTTTTTCTACTGAAAACACAATAAAAAAGAAAGCAGCACAGCCCTCCCCCAAAGAATTCCTTTATCTTCCTTCTGAATAGGAAGGAGAAAAAAATATAATGCAACTATATTACCTTTGTGAAGATAATTTAACATGGGGAAAACTAGTTGCATGAAAACTAAACATGAACTTAAGAGAAAGAGCTTGTCTTACACTTGTTTGTAGACATCCCTCCAATGCTTTGACCTTGGCAATAGCATTTGGTGCAGAATGGCATACAGAAGAAATGAGCAATAACATTATTCCAGGGTGTTTTAGTTTTTTTTTTTTTTTTTAGAATATTTGAAAAAATAAAGTAGGCTACAGATTATTTTATTTAGGGAAAACAAAATGCTGATGTGTAGTCATTCATTTAACTGTACTCTAATTTTTTAACATGAATAAAAAGGAAGACACCACAGATGAAGAGGAATTTAGGGTGGTACTGGGAACACTAAGGGTTGCCTTTCTGGTATTAGTTGAAAGATGCTTAGAGATCTCTGTAAGTCAGAAATTTCCTCTTAATATTGATACCCAGAGGCCCTAAATCCCCCACAACTTCATTCCTTGGTCTAAGACACCATCACTGACAAGCTAAAAAGTGGCTCCCCTGGAGGGCAGTGTTGGAGAAGTAACATGAATCCCGGAAAGGACATAGGGAGCAACCCCATGTCTCTTCTGCTGCTTACTCCCTATACGACTCTGGACAAAGTGCATCACTTTTCTAGGTCTCAGTTTTTCACTACAATATAGGGAGGACATCCACCATGAGCTAATTTATGTGAACTTTATGTAGAATTTTTGTCTCATTTATATTGTAGACTTTAAATAAAGAATCCAATTGGGCTTATGTGGGATGAAAAAATAACAGGGGATGAAAAAATAATAGGTCAGACTATAGTAATCAGAGATCTAATGAGGAAGGTTAAGTTACCAAGTAAAAGAATTTAGACTTTTTTCTCCAGTTAATAAGAAGGAATATTTTTATCCTTCATTTTAAATGAAGCGACCATACCTATTAGCATTTGTGACTTTGTATTAACTTTAATATTGAAAGGAGGAATAAAAAGATTTAGGCCACTTATTTAATAAAAGATGCAGAGAATTTAAAACTTTTGAATTTCAGTCCACCACATTATAGTGTATAAAGCTTTAAGAATTAATCCAGGCGATGCCCATAGCTCAGTGGTTATGGTACCGGCCGCATACACCAAAGCTGGTGGATTTGAACCTGGCCAGGGACAGCTAAACAACAATGACAACTGCAACAAAAAAATAGCCAGGCCTTGTGGCAGGTGCCTGTGGTCCCAGCTAGTAGGGAGGCAAGAGAATCGCTTAAGCCCAAGAATTTGAGGTTGCTAGGAGCTGTGACACTACGGCACTCTACTGAGGGTGAGATAGTGAAACTCTGTCTCAAAAGAAAAAAATAAAAATAAATAAGGAATTAATCCAAATTCTTTTCCTTTCTTCTTATTCTCCTTATTTATCCCAAAATGGAAAAAAAAAAACAACTTGATCTAACCTATGAATCAAATAGTAATCTCACTGAAAATAACAGTTTTTTTCACTGTAACTCTTTCATCTTGGAAGTATTCAAGGATCAGAATGGACACTTGAGATACACTGCCTGATTTACTCTTTTAGAAAGAAAAAATAACTAAATGATAACTACTTGGGATGCCTGTCTTACCATTATTCAAATAGTGCTCATCAAAAGAGAGATATGGTTTGTTTTTCTACATAACATAGAAAAACAACATTTAAATGCATCCAACAAAATGTATCTTTTCACCTTCATAACATTTGGAGTAGTATTAAATTAAAATAATTAGAAATAAGAGTAGCAGCAGCAAAATAAATAAATGTAAATATATCAACTGCTCATAGCCTGGCCGGTTAGCTTTGTTCTTACATGGTACTATAGGCAAAAATTGAGTTTGGTGAATACAAAGCATAATGTATGTAATATATGTTTCTAGTCCTTATCTGAAACATTGTTATTGTTATTAAATTTTAAGCCTTTTAAATTCTGTGAAGGCAAAAATGTGGAAACCTAATTAACACATGTATATGTAAAAATATAAAAAAAAAAGAAAGCAAGAAGAGTTTAAATTATTGTCATGATACAAGTAACTAATGCCAGTGTGTAATTTCAATTTTACTCAAGAAAAATAACCTATAGAATATTGACAAGCCGTGTGTGTAATAAAACCACTAGCAGACAGGCAGGAAAAGATATGATAGGTGAATATAGTATATCTTCAAACAATTTAATAAAGAAAAGGTTCAATGTTTTAGAATTTTAATTACTTCCAGAAACATACTTTAAAATTGTATGAGAAGGTTTTAGTATGAACATAAACTATTTTTTTTTTGAGACAGAGCCTCAAGCTGTGACCCTAGATAGAGTGCTGTGGCATCACAGCTCACAGCAACCTCCAATTCCTGGGCTCAAGCGAGTCTTCTGCCTCCGCCTCCCAAGCAGCTGGGACTGCAGGCACCCGCCACAACGCCTGGCCATTTTTCTTTGTTGGTTGCAGCTGTCATTGTTGTTTGGCAGGCCCAGGCTGGATTTGAACCCACCAGCTCAGGTGCATATGGCTGGCGCCCCAGCCTGCTGAGCCACAGGCACCGAGCCTAAACATAAACTTTTAACTCAGTTGGGTAAATTCCGAGGCGCATGATTGCTAGATCATAAGATAGGAGTATGTTTAGCTTTCTAAAAAACTGCCAAACTGCCTTCCAAAGTAGAGGTAGCGTTTTGCATTCCCACACCAATGAATGAGAGCCTTGCTGTTCTTCATCCTTCCCAGCAACTGGTATTGCTGGGTTTTGCTTTTTTCTTTTCTCCATTCTAATAGTTATGTGGTGGCATCTCATTGCTGTTTTAATTTGTAGTTCCTTATTAGCATATGATTATAAGCATCTTTTTATATGAAAACTTGCCTTCTTGATATTTTCCTTGGCAAGGTTCTATAAAGATCTTTTGGCTATTTTTTAATTAGGTTGCTTTCTTATTGTTGAGTTTTAAGAGTATATTTATATATTTTGACTATAAGTACCTTAGTAGAGGCCACATTTTGTGTGACTCTAATATCTTATAAAGGTAAAAAGATTGATTTTTATTGGATGCATTGAAAAATCAACATATTGGCCTTTGATGAGCAATGTTTGAATATTCATATGTATTTAAATATTTTCCCATTTGGCTTGTCTTTTCCTTCTCTTAAATATCTGTCACAGAGCAGAATTTTTAAATTAAAAAAAAATTCATCTGGCTACTTTGCTTTCCTGGGTCCTCTTAAAGATGGTCTGGTATTGTATGTTTTCAAATAAACATTTTATAGTTTTGGATTTTACAAAAGATTATGATCCATTCTGAGTTAAATTTTAGATAGTTGGCCACAATGAGGATTGCTGAGTCATATGGTAGTTCTACTTCTAGTATTCTGAGGAACTTCTACATCATTTTCTAGAGTGTCTGTGCCAATTTATGCTCCCATCAATAGAATACAGAGTTTCCCTTTTCTTTATATCCTAGCTGAAACTTATTTTATTATTTATAAAAATAACCATCTTATCAGGTGTAAGGTAATACATCATGTGGTTTTGATTTTTATTTCCCCACTAATTAGTGATGTTGAATATGTTTTCACAATCCTGTTGGCCATTTGCATGGCTTATTTGGAAAAACACCTAGTTAGGTTCTTTGGCCACTTTTTGTCAGATTGTTTTTTGATATTAAGCTATATGGTATCATACATTAGCTGTATGATATTAAGCTAATGTTTTTTGATATTAAGCTGTGTGATATCATACATTAGCTGTATGATATTAAGCTAATGTTTATTAGATATTAACCCTATCTCAGACATGGATTTACAAATATTTTTTCCCATTCCACAGGTCTCCTTTTCATTTGTTGATTATTTCCTTTGCTATGCAGAAGCTTTTCAGTTTGATACAGCTCCACTTCTTTCTTTATGCTTTTGTTGCCTTGCTTTTTGTGTCATGTTAAAAAAATCCTTGCCAAAGTCAATACCAAGAAGGTTTTCCTCTACATTTTCTTCTAGATGTTTTAGTTTCATCAGCAAAAAGATATGACTACTGGTAATTAAAACAAACAAACAAACAAAAACCTCATCTTTCCTTTGTTTCTCACAGGGAAAGGAATGCATTTCAACTAATAAAACCATACTTACTATTTTGGTATTAGGGGGGAATTAGCACACATCTTAGAAACAAACGTTTAAACTTATATTTTCAGGGAGCTTTGTTTTGATCAGGGAGGGGCTTCAGTATGACAAAATCAAATGAATGATTACAAAACTTAATATTGCTATCTTATTGATACCGATAAACATGTGTAATTTTATCCCCCTTCTATTTAAAATAGATGTACAAATCCTGCCCAATAGACTTAGATTAGCTCTCCATAGATTGTACTTGCAACACCAGGATATAAACCCTACAAAAAAAGATGAAAGCTAGTAATTGGGGCAAATCCTTGGAAGGTGTCTTTTCAATTTCATGAAATTTTTTTCCGGGAAAAATGAGTTCTAATAATTTGCTCAGTACAGAAATAGAAAAGGAAGAAAGGCATCAGTAACTTTTAAATATGTGTGTATTGACTAAAGCAATTATTTAACCAAACCTCACCAATCCCTTCTCTGAGAAACAACCTCCTCACTATAGGATTTTTGCAGGGAGAATGGGGCCTGGAGACCTCATTCTTGGCAAGGGAAAACACCCCCAGAAGAGAGGAAAAACAGAGAAATAAGCTGAGTAAGACAGAATAAAAACAATTTAGCTAACTTACTTTTAGCATAACAGTTGAATTACTTGTCTGCTTTAATGGAAGCCTGGCCTGGGAAGGAATATATCTGGCAAATACCTCTGCTGGTATAAAGCAGAGTAAACACCCTGAAAACCAATGGCCTAGAAAGGAACACTAACCAGGCTGACCCCTGCCCAGTCAACAGTCAACAACCTTCCAGAAGCAAATCCTTATTGTGGGGATTTATATAATGGCTAGACAGAGATCAAGGGACTAGCTCAAGCCCTGAGTATGTTAGGAGGACTTGTACCCTAACCATGGAGAGAAGCACCTCTAGGTGGAGATATAGGAAAAATTGCTCTTTTCCACTGATTCTTCACCTCATCTGCTCCACAGAGAAACTAGAGGGGTCTCACCTCCCCCATGGGGTCTGTGTGTGTGACCACAGACAGGAGGCTGCCCCCATACAAGGCTCAGATTTCAGATTTCTCAAGGCTGCCAGACCCTTAAAGTTAATGATTATAGATAGAGTAAGAACTAACATACTTACGCATAGAAACTGCTGACATTTGTGTTCCCTTCCTCAGCTCATCCCCTCAGCTAAATGAGAAAATAGCCTTCAATAAAAGCTGAGTGGAACAGGCACTCAGGACCACTTGCTGAAGTCCCACAAGCTAGTGGAGGACTCCTGCGTCCACTCTTGAAAACTTTATTCCATGTGTCTGGTCTGTTTATCTCTCTCCAACTTTCATTTCATTTTTCCCAGTAGGTCGCAGCCAGTTCCACAGGTCTTGAAGGACCCTGCTCTTGGGAAGAACCCTGGAAGTTTTAAAGCAGCTCATAACTCCTTTTGCTTTATCTGCAAGGGGCTTTTCTGTGTGCTGCAACCTCACATCATAGTACAGTCAAGCCTCTTATTCACATATTTGTGAACTTGCCTTATTGATAAAATATTTGCTCCTCCCAAACCAATACTCCCAGTGCTTTTGTGGTCATCCATGAACATGCATGTACAGCAAAATGTCTGGACAGTCTGACATGTGTATGTTTCAGCTGAGGTCAAACAAGGTGATCCTTTGCCTTGAAGCTCTCACACTGTAAGTGAGGGTCATGTTTTCCATATTCTTATCATTTTTGTGATGAATTAATCATTTACTGTGGTCCGCAAAATAGTGTTGAAGTGCTATTTAGAGTTCAAAGTTTGCTTTTATTCAATATTTAAAATGATCTATCACTAGTCAGAGTTAAGGACATTTAATTACTTCTTCCATTGAAATTAAAAGAAAAAACATGGAATACATTCTTCTTAGTAAAGCTTAACAAGAATGAAGAAGCAAGATCCATAATTGTACAAAGCTTACAATTGCCCCTGAGAAAGGAAATCTGCAGGGATTTCAAAAAGTTTGTAGAAAATGGAATTAAAATATAAAAATAGAAAATAGAAAAAATAAACATTACGTCTCAACATAAACTCCATTAACGAAGTTCAAGATACTTTTGTAAGTGATATTAACAGACATTTAGTCCCTCCCTAAAGATCTGTGAGCCCTGAGAATATAACCATATCAATGAAAAATTTTAATATTAATAATCAAAGAAAAATGGGTACTCCTTAAAACTTTTTAAGAATAGGAAACTAAAAGCAATCAGAAATCAAATCAGGACTATAAGGTAGAACCTAATGATTTCCTGTTGAAACTTGAACAAAATCAACTTTGAGCAAAAGAATGAACAAGAGTGTGTTCATGGAGGAGAAGAACTCTCTAGCAAAGATTTCCAGGGTGTTTTTCTGCTAAAGCTTTGGCTAACATTGTCAAAATTCTGACAATATCTTTCTTTGACTCTCCATAAAATCAACAAGAAAAATGGGCATTCAAAAAGACTGGAAAAAAATTTTAACAAAGGTTTGTAAAACCTAACCCTATATTTTCCTTGGGAGCAAAGGTTCAATATTTGATAATTCACTTTTCTTGCCAACTTTGTCGAAGAAAAGTACCATAACAAGAATCGACAACAAGGTGGCGCCGGCGGCTCAATGAGTAGGGCACCGGCCGCATATACTGAGGGTAGTGAGTTCGAACCAGGCCTTGGGCCAAACTACAACAAAAATAGCTGGGCATTGTGGTGGACACCTGTAATCCCAGCTACTCAGGGGGGCTAAGGCAAGAGAATTGCCTAATCCCAAGAGCTTGAGGTTACTGTGAGCTGTGATGCCACAGCACTCTACTGAGGGCAACATACTGAGACTCTATCTCTAAAAAAAAAATTAAAAAAGAATTGACATCATTGGGCTGGGTGCAGTGGCTAATGCCTGAAATCCCAGCACTTGGGAGGCCCAAGGTGGATGTATTGCCTGAGCTCACAGGTTTGAGACCAGCTCAAGCCTAAGGGAGACCTCATCTCTAAAAAATAGCAAGGTATTGCAGCAGGCTCTTGTAGTGCCAGCTGCTTGGGAGGCTGAGGCAAGATAATCACTTGAGCCCAAGAGTTTGAGGTTGCTGTGAGCTATGACACTATAGCACTCTACCAACAGCAAAAAAAGAGAAAAAGGAAAAAAAAGAATTGACACCATCTATGTCTATAAAAAAATAGCAATTTCAAATTGCTTATCAGAATTATCTGTGAAAAGGAATATGTCCTACCTTTTTAAATTTTCAGTAATATAATAAAAAATGTTCAGTTTATTTCAAAGTATCTTCTTGAAGGTCAGATTTTACATTACTGAGTTCTCCTCAACTATATTGCTAATAATGACTAGCTTGCTAATAGACTACCCAAGGTGCCTTTCAGATGCGTGTTAGCTGTGAAGTACTTCTCTCTTTATTTGAGCATCCCTGTACCTTCCTGCCTCTTTCAGAACCCTTCAGGATACTACCTCTCTGTTTTGAAAGCAGCATCTTGATGAGATTTTTAAAAGCAATTAATAAATTTTCATAGAGAAAGCCTCTTTTTTTGCTTTTATTCAATATTTAAAATGATCTATCACTGGTCAGAGTTAAGGACATTTAATTACTTCTTCCATTGAATTTAAAAGAAAAAACATGGAATACATTCTTCTTAGTAAAGCTTAACAAGAATGAAGAAGCAAGATCCAATGTACTCAATTGTAATATGAAGGAAGTAGATGAGCTAATACAAGGGGAGGGGTAGGAGAAGGTAGGGAGATGGGGGAGTCATGATGTATGGCACACCTCTTGGGGGCAGGACATAATTATAAGAGGGACTTGAACAAATGCAATCAGTGTCAAAATTCTAATCTTAATGTCTAAAGTCAGTACTTATACTTTCTTAATTAGTGTAGCATTATGCTAATTTGAAATCTGGTAACTTAAGTCTCCCAACTTTGTGTTTTATAAAATAGTTTTGGCTCATATAGGATTTTTACAATTCTATGTGCAATTTGAAATAAACTTGGCAATTGCTATTAAAAAACCTGCTAGATTTTGATTGGTATTCCATCGAATTTATGAATCAATGTAAGGAAATATTCCATTTAAAAACCATTGAGTCTTTCAAACCTTGCATGTGGGTCAAAGTAACCCATATATAAAGTGTACTTTTCTATTTATTTAGTTATTTTTGAAATTTTCCTTAGCAATGGCTCATAGTTTTCAAAAAGTGTATAAGCTTTGTGTGTACTTTGCTACCTCAAGTTTTTGATACCACAGCAAATAGTATGAATTTCTCCCCCATTTCTGGAATATCTTTTACACTAAGACTTGTTTTAATCTTGAGGCTGATATTTCCACTGTACCTAGAGGATGTCTTGGATAGTGACCCAGACCTCTCTGTAATGCTGACCAGGCTTGACTATCTCCCTACTTTATGTAAGCTCAGAGAATTATTCAGTTAAAACCCTACAGTCCTGCTTCCAGAAGTCTCACCCTATGCATGTATAGTGTAGCTCTCAGCAAAAACACAAAGGACAAATGCTGAAGCTGCTTTTGTTTTTGTTTTTCTACACAATCTCTTTTCACCTCAGTTTCCCTAGCATACTATCTCCATTCTCCTTATTTAGTGAGACCTCTTAGCATTTGCCTACTTTCATAGTAATCTGTGGTTCCAACCAGAAAGCTGAAGGTGATATGCATACCCCTGGTTCTCCTCATAGGGCTCACGTTCCTGGGTTGCATGTGGCCAGTGTTTGAAAATACATTTCATATGTATTATCCTATTTTGTAGTTATTCATGGTGGGATTTAAGTCCAATCCTTTTCTTTTATTGTGGTTTTGAAACAAAGTTATGTTTGTTTTTTTTCATCTAGAAATGTTTGGAGATAAAAATGCATAGGATTCAATAGTAGTCATCCCAAATTTGATCTGAAAACATGTAATAATTTGTTTTATTTTTGCAGCAATCACCTAAAACTTGAATTGTTTACATGATACAAAACTTTAATCTGTAATTCAATAGTAGAGCTGGTTAATTTTTGGCAATACAAATAATCTCCAGTTTTAAATGCCATTGTGTGGGCGTTAGTTATCAAAGGGTCTTTGGATGGGAGTTCCAAGGACTCTTCTGGCAGAAACCCAGGTCCTAAGATGTTCCGTACTGAAAATGATACTAGCTAGACACAACATACTGTCCCAACCCCAAGTCATATAAGACTTAGCAGTGATAAGATTAAGACAGACAGAAGTGCAGTTAACAGGATGTGTTGGAAGTTCAATCATGCAGTTAAAGAAAAACTACTTGTTTTTTTACCTTGACGCTCTCTTTGAAGCTTATTACTGTGCTGTATTTTCTCATGCCTGAGATTTCAATAAAGCCAGTGAGGAATGTTAGAGGGGGCCAAACTCTTGTCTCTCCATGTGGAGTGCTTGCTGGTATTGGCTCCCCCTGTCCTATAGTTCAATGCAAATGGACTGAGTGTTATTCATTTTGTGTTGAGTCACACCAACACCATTATTATTGTTTAACTTGCAATAGAAGTGCCATAAACATGTTATTTGACTTGGAGAGTTTTGACAGTAGACTGCCTTGATAACCCTCCTTATATTTGAAAATGCTTTCTCAGTTAAATTCTTTTATTTTTATTAGGCTAAGTGAGTGAAGCAGTGAGAGTGGAAAATTCTCACTAAATTCTTGTCCCTTCTTTTCACCAATTTTTGCTTTCATTTTCTTAAAGACACAGTATGAAAAGAAGTAATTGATCAGTCCATTTGATTGTCATCATTTTGAATGTCTTCAAAAATTTCAACTTTCTTATTCAGGAATATCTCAATTTTCTATACATTCTTTATTTTTTTTAATTTCAGATTAATATTGAGGTTACAAACAAATGAGTAGGTTACATTGTTTGTGTGTGTTAGGTAAAGTCCAAGTTATGGTTGAACTCTTCACCCAGGGAATGTGCTGTATACCCTTACATTATGCCTGTTAGATGAGAGTTTAGCAATCTGCCTCTGTCCTCCCTTCTTCTCTCTCCCCCCTCTCCACCAAACTTGAATTTGTGTTTTCTTCTTCTCTAGGTGTGTGGTTGTTTATCTGTTGGTTTCATATTGGTATTGAATATGTTGGATACTTGCTTTTGTTGCAAAAGCAATATGTTGCTTTTCCATTTTTGTGATACTTTACTAAGGAGAATATTCTTTAACTCTATCCAGGTTAATATAAAACATGTAAAGCCTCTTTAATATGTGTATATATGTCTTGGTATATACCAATAGTGAACATCTCTGTTCTTTGTTAATTTGGGGATATTACTGCACAAGTTATGATTCTAATATAATGCATGTGTACATGTTGGTAGCATATCATTTCCAATATAATACCTTTCTTCTGTGTTTTACATGACTTTTAATAAGTTAGACATTTTAAATGCAGATGGTAATGTAAATAATAATTAATATTCTGCTTGGATGTAGCTAGCATTTTTGAATAAATGCAATCAAATGTATTTCTGTGTTTATAAAGTTCCCTTTGCTTAATTTTAAATTAAGCTGCTAATTTTCCATTATTTTCTTAGTGACATAATTTGAGGGATGATTTAAATATTTTAATGTTAACTCATGCTACACACACATAAACACACATAAGCAAAATTGAGATGATAAAGATATAAAAATATTTATGCTTTTTAACATTGTCTTATAAATTGAGAAGTTTTCTTTTTTCTCTTATAATGATCATATATTTCATGTTACTCAATACACAGAAATGAATAAGTAATTGACTTTGCTATGGGACAATAATTCACTAGACCTGGAGACTAAAAATGGTACATTTTTATATTCCCTATAGACCTGCAATCAAGCAAGCTCCATATACTAAAATTGTCCTCCAGTTTTAGGATCTGAGTTCCGATAGTCCAGTGGGAAATACACATGCATGTATACCTCTGTTAGTCCTCAAGTTCCTTTCGGTCCAGTGCAAGGTTTGATTCTGCAGTTTGATGAGGCTTAGGGTACTTTCCGACTTACCCTAGCCAATTATTGTATGTGAGATTATTTCTTGGAAGGAATATATGATACACCCGGTCTCAAATATCATCCCTTCTTGAAGGATATATGGGAGATGAGTGTGAAAACACGTGGTTCAGACATAACATTTTATTTTGACTTATAATTTCTTGCCTTACTGACTTCCTATGTAATGTTCTCATTCCTTAATTAGATGTTAAAAATATATTGCTAATTACAACACTCAACCTTACTGACTTTATTGTGCAAAATTATGGTTTTAAAATATTTAATGGCCATGTGTATCATAGCCCTACTTAATTAGATTATACGGTGTTGGGGCCTAAGGAAAACTAGATGATTAATCAGCACCCTGAAGTTTGAAAGTCATTACACTTTGGATTATACTTGCCTTCATTTTTCTCTGTTGTGTCAAATATGTCAGTCTTCATTCTTCAAGTGGAGTGTCTGCTCTTTGAATAACATACATCCATTTCTGTGCCTGCCTCCTGCTTAGCTGAATGTCCAGCAGGAAACAGGTGCCAAATGAACCCTTGATGCTTCCTCATTGAATAAATATTGAAGTTTGTGAATTTTTTTGGAGAGAAATTATTTGGTGAAAGAAAATAGGATAAGTACTAAGAAACTAGAATGAGATACTTCAAAAACATAAAGTACCTCTCAGCATGAATGCTGGTAAATTTTGTAGCAGCCCTTTAGGGTTTTAACATATTATCCCTGTGATCTACTTTGGCTCAAACACCACTTGAGACATTTCTTCTATGGGTTCTTGATCTAAGTACATGGCTCTTGCTTTTCATTTACTGGTAGAAATGTTTCCGTTCTTCCTAGAAGCTTAGATAATGGCTAGACCCTAATTAGCATATGTGGTTAAAACGTGATTTAAGTGGAACTCAACTGCTCTTTAAAAACTCCATCATGACAGTGTTTTTAAACTCTTTTCAGGCTAAAATAATACTATTATTGCGTCAGGAACAAAAACAAACTTGGGATTAATAACCATCCATTTGAAAGGACCCCAAATTCCCAATAGTGGTGCTAATAACCTGTGTTTCATTAAATTATCTGTACTATCCTGATTAAAATAAAAGCTGCCATAATTTGTTCTTGCTATATTAACCATATATATATATTTTTTTTTTTTTTGAGACGAAGTTTCACCCTGTCTTGTGAGTTAGAGGGCAGTGGTGTCATCATAGCCCACTGCAACCTCAAACTCTTGGGCTTAAGCAGTTGGCCTCTCAGAGTGCTAGGATTTCAGACACAAGCCACTGCACCTGACCTTACATCATAATGCCCATAAACTTATTTTCACCACGACCCCTCTCCCTATATTTGCCCAATCCAAAAAAGAGGTGTGTCCCTGTATAAATTCTTCACTTTTGGTACCCTTTATTAGAAACTTTTCCTGGGAGTAGAAAGGTTATGCGGAATAAATTAGGTGATTTCTCTTTTTATATGAATCTTCTATTAAAAAAAAATAATTCCGCCAACAGCATTAGAACTGGGAAAGAGCCAGAAGTCACTTGTACTTAAAAGAAATCTGATACTTCTGTACTGTCTTCAAATAGTCCTTTTCTCCTGGTGGTAAGTTAGATGAATTGGGAGGCAGCTCCTCCTTGTATGCTTCCTAGTCTCATCTCTCCACCCCCCAAAGACCTAAGCTAAATAAACTGGCCAACCTCAGGAAAAAATTCTCTTTCTTTTTCTTCATTTTCTTTTTTTTTTCCGACTATAATTCTTTGATATGGTTTTTTTTTTTTTTTTTAATCTCAAATCTGTCTTTGAGTGAAATGGAAAAACCAGACACTAGTTTTTGGTTCTAGGCTTCATACTGATTGTAATGTTTCTCATGGTTGCTGGAATGATTAAAAGGGTTTCTTTGCTGATCATTTTATTCTAGTGATTATGCTACCCTCGGTAACTTTGAGGAAGAAATGGCTAGCAAATATGACATTTCTTAGCTAAATACTACTTTAACATGTAAGAGGCAAGACAGGCATGTGGAATAAACATAGCACATTTACGTACATTTTGAAAAGAAAGTTTTATTGAGAGATAATTGCCACACAATAAACTGCTCACAGTTGAATTATACAATTTAATAAGTTTGGGCATACGTGTACAGCATTAAAACAATCACTACAAGAAAAATAATTAACGAACTTACTGCCCAAGAATTTCCTCTCTGTACCTGCCTCACCTTCATCCCTGGGCACCCACTGATTTCCTTTCTATCACTATAATCTAAAATTTTAAATAAATAGGATCACGGAGTATGTGCATTTGTGTATCTAGCCTTTTGCATTCAATATAATTACTTGGAAAGGCATCTGTATTTTTGTGGATACCAATAGTTTGTTTCTTTTTGCTGCTGAGCAACATTTCATTGCATGGATGTATCACAATCAGCTTATTCATTCAAATATTGATGGACCTTTGGATTGTTTACAGTTTTAGTTGCTATCAATAAGGTTGTGGTAAATGTTCTCACATGAGCTGGGCATGAACATATGCTTTTATTTTTCTTGCATAAATAACTAGGAATAGAAGGGCTAGGTCACAGTAGGTGTACATTGAACTTTTTAAAAAAACTGTCAATCTTCCAAAGTGCCTTCGAGCAGTGCATGAGGGATTCATCTACTCAACATGCAATGCAATAGTTAGAAGAAGGAAAAAGAAGAGGAAAGAGAGGAAGAAAAATATGCAGGAAGACATGGAAGAGAATGAAGATGACAAAATTGGAGCAGAAGAAATAGTTCTGTGTATATATCTACAAGCTAATAAAAACTACACTTGTTGCTAAAATAAATTTTCTATTTAATACAAATCATATCTGATGTGATATCTGTGAGAGAGTTTAGACAGAAAAGACGATTGTACAGCAGAACTTCTAAAATTTTTTCAGTTAAGTTGATAGAATATCCTCCACCCAAAGTTGCCCATCAGAGCAATGCCACAGTCAACAGCGACAGATCTGAGTTAACAGTTCTGCTGTGCTCAATAATTGTCATTGGCAGTTTGCAGAAAGCAGGGACTCAGCGAAAGCAGGGTGGCAAATGCAGGGAGGCAGTAGCTACAGTTGTCACACAACTGTGCTCATCACAGCAGAGGTCCAAGTTGTGCATTTTCATAGCCTCCATGGTCCACTTCTCACTGTATATTGTATAGATGTTCATAGACTTTTTTGCAGCCCTATAACTAGTCTCAAGTGATAGCAGATGAAAGGAAGGGTAGCTGATCTTGGCATAGGTTTCCTTATTGTCATTTCCTTTCATTAACATTGTTCTAGATTTTTCCCTTCAGATATTTTTTGTATACATAGGGACTTTATAACTATTAGGAAACAAACGTTCCTAAAATACTTTTTCAATTGTCCCTAGGTTGATTAAGGAATAAATGAAGGGGGGTTCAAAACATTCCGTCTATTAAAAATAAATTATAATGGAGCCTGATTTTCATTCTTTAGCTGGCTCATTAGGACGCATGTCATTGTTGATATTATTGATGAAGTGTTTTTTATATTGACTAGAGTTAAAACAAGGTTTTCAGAGATGGAAGGGAAATTACAAAAAATCTTTCTTTTAAACGCATTGCAGTTGCAAAGCTATTTGCTGTCCCTGGAATGAGCAATGTGATAAAACTTTTTAATAAGAGGATGCCATCCCAAAGTCAGAGGATTAATTTTTTTCTCAGAAGCTTATATGAAATGCCATAGAGTCCATCATTAATAAAATTCAAGTTGAAACTATTTCAATACTGCTGTCACAGACATTTGTGAAAATATCCTGCATTTTATAAAACAAAATACTGCTTTTAACTCACAGAGAAGTAATATCTAAAAGTAACATCAGGAGCTTACTCTAAGTAGCCTGAACCAGAAAACCAAATATACCAGAGAAGTAATATCTAAAAGTAACATCAGGAGCTTACTCTAAGTAGCCTGAACAGAAAACCAAAAATGTCTGTAACCAGTATCAGTGATCAGGGACTCTGGCCCCAATGTCTCTAGGAGCAGGGCAGCGAGACAAGATAGCAGCTAAAGTTAAGACAGCCTGTCATCAAGCAGCTTGTGTATCCCATGCCTGACAAGGCTTCTTTCCTGTGGATGTCTTTTATAGACAGAAATCCACAGGATGAAAGGGTCCCTCCAGCTCTACTGGGGCCCAAACTTACTCTGGCTTGGACACATATCTCTGTGGAATGATAAGTGAGGAGGAAACCCTGTGCCTTGTCTATCCCTTTGGCTGACTCTGATCTTAAGAGTTTTCCTATTTCTAATAAAGCCTATTCAGTTGTACAATTACTATAGAACAAAAATACACCACAGGGGACACTCAAATGGCATGCAGCTGAAAATGACAATATATTCTTTAAAAAATCAATAAAGAATCTCCAAAAGAATAAATCTTAAATGCTTTATCTACATTTATTTATTATATTGCCATGTTCAATTAAAATTAGACAATCAGGTGGGCAGAGGCAAGATGGCCGAATGGAGCCAGCTTTCCACAGAAGCTCCCATGCAGAAGGAGAGTTAAAGGACAGAAGTTTAGCAAGAAAGCCGATGGTTCAGATCTAAGCCAGGAGAGAAGATTGAAGAACACACATCAACCCTACTGAGTGAGCTGCAACCCCAAGGATACAAACAAGAGGTACAAAAATCCATTGCAAAGCAGACAGGAGCCCCCTCCCCAGTGAGAACAGCTCGCAGTATACTCCATACAAACAAGCAAGTGGAGTTCAAATATCCTCCCATTTTATCCCATGGGAGAGACCCTCTAAAAACTGGACCTCCTTCCCCTACTAGGGTGTCATGGCACTCTCCTGCCGGCATAAAACTGTACAAAATTATATATATTCTCTACCTACAGTTTTGAACTCCCAGATCTCCCCTCTACTCTCACCCCAAGATCTAGAAGCCTGTCACCCATGGAGTCCAGATTCTTTCTCAAGGGGTGTGGATGGGGAAATGGGCTATTGCTGACCTGTGCTGATTCTCTGGCACAGGAGAAAGGAGAGGAAGGTCAGCTGAGAGGGAATCCCAGCCAAGAGGGAACCATACAGGAGTGGTGGTGCACAAAGCACACAGCGGCAGCCACAGCAGTGGGAACAATGGGGCTCACACCTCTGGGGATACTTTGAAAGGATATTTCCAGTCTCTCTGGGCAACCAGAGGAAGCCAGGCATCTTCTCCAGTAGCAGCCACTGGTGAAACAGATCTGACACAGAAATTCAGGCCCCATGAGTAAAGGGTAGGCCTGAGGCATTACCAGCCTGGATGGAAAATGGGGACTAGAATATGCGCATGCAGAGACAGAAGACTCCCAGGGTGGGAGGACTGTTTCACTGGGCCTCAGAAGCACTTGGCCTTCAGGGTATTAGCTGAGACAAAAGTCAGCAGACAGAGGCTGGAACTGACAGCTGAGTCCCGAGCTCTGACGGTTCACCCCAACACAAACTGTAGCCAACACAGGGCAGTGGCACAGACAGAGCTGAGTTGCTCAAACAGCCTCTGGTCCACATGGGAATATAGCTGGGACAGAAACAAATTCTGTGAAGTTGTTCTCTTCTGTCAGCAACATCAATCAGGGAAAGGGCTGGAACTGAGTGAAATACCCCAGCCCCCATTAAGCACCTGAGGTTGTCAGGCCTCACCTTCCCCTGCCGGATGGTGCCAGAGTGTGGCTGAGGAGACATAGATCTCCCTGTGACTTAGGCAGGCACAAACCCCTGGAGCATCTGGTCATTGGAGGGAACTGGGTCACAGCCCTGTGGGGTTACCAGTGACTGGGTGCGATAGAGGTACAAGATGGAGAAGGAGAAATCAACCTACCCAGACTAATTTATTTGCTGGGTGGGTCCTTCTCACTTCATAGAGCACCGGAGTGAGTCATACTCAAGCTGCAAGCAGACACTTGCTATCTAGTTACTGGAGACCTTTTGAACTCTCCCACCTGAGACCGGTGCTGACTGGGACAATTGATTTGGACCTCTTCAACTGGGCCAATCACCTGAGGGATATCCAAAGTGGTACCCAGGTGTGTGGTTATGGAAAGATTTGATTTTCCTTTTCCAATCGTTGCCTTTGGGGGATGGGGAGACCCAATTGCTGGTATTTCTCCACAGCAGAGACTTCAACCCAGAGTAACTGATTCACTAGGGTAAGACAGAGCCACTTAGCCCCACCACACCATGAAGATCCCCAGTTTCTCAGGCCATAGCACTGTATAGGTCATTGGCAAAGCTCTAGGGGAAAAGGTACAGACACCAGGCCCAGATTTTGGGCAAAGGACTGGCCAATTGCTACTCCTGGAGCACCCAAACCAACTTCTTCTTATCTCCTCATCTAGCCAAACAGTATAAAATAATCATGGGCAGGAATCAGTGGAAAATATCCAGTAACATGAATAACCAGAGTAGATCAACCCCCTCCCCCAGGAAAAATTTGGCGGACACAACTGAAGAGCCCATTCATAAACAGATAGCTGAGATGTCAGAAAATGAATTCAGAATTTGGATTGCAAATAAGATCAATAAAATAGAGGAAAAGTTGGAATTAAAATTCGAGGAGCATTTCAAAAGTTGTCTCAAGAATTCAACGAATTCAAAGACAAAAATCACCAAAGATTTTGACACATTGAGACAAGAAGTTGCAGCTCTCAAAGATCTGAGAAATATGATAGAATCCCCCAGTAACAGAATGGAGCAAGGAGAAGAAAGGATTTCTGGCATTGAATACAAAGCTTTTGAATGCTCTCAAGCTCTCATAGAGGAAGAGAAATGGTGAGCAAAAATGGATCATTCCCTCAGAGAGCTCTGGGATAATTCAAAGAAAAGCAATATTCACCTGATAGGGATCCCTGAAGACAATGAAGTGGCTTTGCAAGGCACACAGTCCCTTCTTCACAAGATTATGAAAGAGAACTTTCCTGACATGCCAAGAGATTCTGAAATTCAGATAGCAAACAGTTTCAGAACCCAAGCATGATTCAAAGTGAATAAGACACACCCCAGACACATCATAATTAACTTCACTAAAGTTAATATGAAGGAGAAAATTCTGAAAGCAGCCAGACATAAGAAAACCATAACCTACAAGAGGAAAAATATCAGAATAAATGAAGATCTCTCTGCTGAAACCTTTCAAGCTAGAAGAGGGTGGTCATCGACTTTTAATCTCCTAAAACAAAATAATGTTCAACCCAGGATCCTGTATAGAGCTAAACTGAGTTTCATTTATGATGGAGAAATTAAATACTTTAATGAAACTCACATATTGAAAAAATTTGCCATAACTAAACCAGATCTCCAGGATATTCTCAGAGCTATCCTCCATAATGACCAGTGTAATCCTCCACCACAAAAGTAAACTCAATCAGAAATTTTTGATCAAACCCCAATTTCCACAGTGGTGAAAGGATTAAATATGTCCACTGGACTTTCAAAAAACTCAATACCCAAAATTCTACCAGGCTTATAAATATTCTCAAAGAATGTGAATAGCTTAAATTGTCCTCTAAAGAGGCACAGGTTGGCTGGATACAAAAACATAGGTCAGATATCTACTGCATACAAGAATCTCATCCTACCTTTTTTTTTTTTTTTGGTAAAAATGGTTAAATAACATGTATTTAAACCATTTGCTGATTTACTAAGGGAAGATAGGTGCATATCTTAGCTATAGTACATAATATAATTAATTTTAATTTTTCTTCATGAACATGCACAAAATACATGCACAAAATGAGAACTTTATCAATACTAAATATAAATTCAAGGTTCAGATGTATACAGGGCGCTGACTGATGCTGTTAATTTGAACATGAGGTTTATTGCACTTTTGTGTGTTTATAAATCCACAGGAAGAAGTTGGGATTCTTTCTACTAGTGTTGGCTTCTACTTAATTATCTGTCAAGCCCATCTCTTTCACATAATCACAGAAATTACAGATGTCTAAAGCCCCTTTAGGGCA
>CAUYON010014662.1:0-50527 GCA_963573935.1 Arctocebus calabarensis | reverse complement strand
CTGCTTGGAGCCCCGGCCGAAGCCCCGCACCACTTGGCCCCGGCAGAAATACGGCAGGTGCCTCATGATGCCGTCCGCCCGGGGCATGGGCTGCGGCCCGGTCCGCGAGTCCGGCGGAGCCGCCGTTGAGGCGGTGCCCGGACCCCCGGACCAGCCGGGAGACTCCGGCGTGAGCGCTGCCGGCCGGGCGGGCCCACCGGGGCTCAGGAGGCGCCGATGACACGCCGCGGAGGGTCCCTCACGTCGCTGACCCAACAGAAGCCACACAGGGACTCCAAGGTGCAGTTTGTTCTTTGTGAATCTATTGGATCAAGGTTGCCTACAGAGCCAGGATTTGTGCCTCTGGGGTACTCCCTAGCATCCCCGTTCCACAGGGCTGAGTTGTTGCTGTGATTCTGTCCCTTCAGGCAGCGAACAGCCCTGGCCCAACTCCAGAGAAGGGGTACTCTTGAAGTTTGAATTTGGGCTGCAGGGTATGCTTCAAGTAGAGAACCTGAGTCAATAGAGCTCAGTAGCAACCTGGGTCCCAGTGGGGAGGCACCATATAGTAGTGACTTTAGACCCTGAGATGGTGGGGCTTATCAGTGTTCCAGGCTCTGTTAGGCCAGGTGCTTCAGCAGCAAGTACTTCAGAAGGACAGAGCAACACTGTCATTTGGGACAGGGGTGGCACATCAATGACTCCATTCTCTAGGGAGAAGGGTGAGGGTGTCTCGGTATCTTAGACTCTCAGGACCAGTCCAGCTCAAGGGTGCTATAGTTATTTGTCCTATAGTATAGGAGTTCTCAGGCTAGTTCTTGCTCTGTTTCACTGGACTGTGGGGTACAATATTTTTTCAGTCTTGGGATGCATATTTGCTCAAATTTGCCAGGGCACTGATTTCTCAGGAGCTGATGTGCTACTTCAGCTCAGGCCTGGGGTGTGTGACTATTCTGGGAAGACCAGGCACTCTTTTCCTGGAATGTATGGAACCACTTTAGCTTAGTTTAGTTAGTGGATCACATGACCACTTTGGATGACCATGGCACCCATTTTCTGTGATATAGGGTGCTTCTTCAATTTAGTCATTGGGGAGGCATTACTGCTCTGAGTAGCCAAAGTACTATTTTCCCAGGAAGTAGGGTCCTGCTTCAACTCTAGTCTGAGGAGGTGGGAGAAGGGGTAGGTGGAGTGGCTCCCTTTCTGTTTGACGCCACAGAGAAGGGTATAACAGCTTGGCTTGGTGATGTCAGGACTGGATGATGTGGTGGCAGCTTGACCTCAGGGATGAAGGAGAGCTACAAGTACTTCCCTCACAGCAAGATACTTTATGGTTATAGTTACAGTTCCAAGATGGTGTAGCCATGTGGGCCACAGGAGTAGGGCATAGTTTTAAGTCCTTCTCGGCAGGGGGGCACAGCTATGTGGACTCCAGGTAGCACCTTCACCTGAGCTTAGTTCCTTTGAGGGCTACAGGGTACCCCCAGCAGTCAGGTTTTCAAGTGTTGAAGGTGTTGATGGGAGTTTCTGAAATTCTCTCGTCCTGGTTACCAATTGATCTTGGTTGGGGAATGTGGTGGTGGAGACCTGGTGTTTCCTTCCTTCTATTCTCTGTGCTATAATCCTGAGTTTCTGTGCTCACCAAGGTTTCTATTACTCCAGTGATGCACTCAAACACTCTCCCTCAGTTATTTTCATTAATATGTAGGTGTTTATTCACTGTTTTGGCTATCTTTGTGAGGGAGAAAAAATGTGGAGGTTTTCTAGTCAATTATCTTGTTCCACATTCTTTATTTTAATTCACAAAACAGACTTTTAATCTTGTTTTGTAAAAGATGAACTTGAAAATGGACTGAGTAATTTCTCCATAGATACACAGATCAGAGGTGGTAGCATTGGAATTCAAACCTAAGCCAGACCCAGAAGCATCTGCTCTTTAGGACATGTTTTAATTCTAATGAAGAATTAAAGATGAGGATGGAAAAATAAATAGAAATAAGTATATATTTGACATTTGGACATTTTTGCTGAATTATACTTCTAACTGAACTTCACCAGTAGTCATTAAATGATTACCACAAAGTATGGTTTTTTAAAATATACTATGACTTGAGTATTTTACTTTCTTTTTACTAACCCTTATGCATAAAATAGGGTTGAGTCTTTAACATAGGTTTTAAAAAGCATAAAAATATTTTTCAAAATATACTTTTACTCACTACTTTAAATTTTGATATCTTTTATTTCACCATCAAACATTATTGTTTACTTACCATTAAGCTAATAGCATAGTAGTTATTCTCACCCTATACAAAGGCTATTATTAGATGAGTTGATTTTTCTCTTTCATGGGTAAGAGGAAGACAATCAGAAAGAGTAATTTTTTTTGTCTTTTCAAGGATAAGAAAAAAAGTCCTAAATATAAGCTACTAAAATTCTTCTTTGTATGATTAGTGACCAACAAATTTGCTACTATTTTTAAAAAGTTCAAAGGAACTAGGAGTATATCTAGGTAACTTCAAGATTTGTTCCTGGAAAGTCTGAGCTTTGTTCCTTTCTGAAGGTCTACCCTTACATTTATGTCAAGAATACAAAGAGTGGTCCACTTATCATACATTTAAATGTTTAGTTATTGCTTGAACTAACAATCTCTTAAATACTATGTACTCTGGTGTCTTCCCTAGACAACTATAGCTTCACAATAACTAAGAAAGACAAGAAATAACTTGGACTCCTTGGTGATGTACTCCAGAATGCAGTGGCCTGCCCTCCTCCCGTTCCCATCTCTATCTCCATCCTGCAATGTAGGAGTCTTGTGAGTAACTCCATCCTTATTTTAAACAAAATAAAATAGAAACAGTTGTCTTCAGCTACATCCTAGTTTTGAATAGGCCAGCAGTAAACTTCTTTTAGGAGTACTGACCTAGGATGAATCCCATCCCATCCCCAGGTCCTGGAGGAGAGCATAGAGCCATTCAGGCAGGACAGTCTGGGATTCTAGGAGTCTAGACGTGGGGACTCAAGCTCCGAAGTGTCATGCTCCTTGGCTCTGAAGATGTGTGATTGGAGAAGGGCCAAAATGTCTCCCTCTAAGGTGAGATGTAGGGCATGGGCTACGTTTGCTCGTGTCTAAGGGTGGTACTGCTTCTCAATTTTGTCTCCATGATGGAGACAGAGTGGGTCAGGTAAATAACATCACGAGCAGATGAAGGCCATGGCAACATATCTCTAATACTTTCCTCTTACAAAATATTGATGATGAACTAAGAAAATTTATTTGGGTATGAAGTTTTTGGAAGGATTCTCAGTAGGTCCTTGGAATCTCATCACCCTTCCCTTTGCACTGACTTTTCTTAGCTCAGGGCTCACTCACCAAACTGTAAAATGTAGATAATTGCCTGAATTATTTCTTCATTTTACTCTTTCTTTTCTTGGTTATCTTGATAATTCAAAGGAATGTAATTCTTTGACTGGACTCCAGATACTTGCTGTTTAATCTCCTCTTTTCTTTTGGGATACAGGCTTGGTTTGCTTCACTGATCTATAGATTCATAAGAATTTAAAGGAAGATCTTTTTTCTATTTTCTACTAAATTCCAAGTTATATTTGCCACTGCAGAAAAAGAAATATAAATAGAGTGAGGGAAAAAAATTAAGATTTTTTTTTTCCTATATGATGTTTCCTGAGAAATTTTACTGGGAAGTTTAAAAATAAAATTTTATTTTCCTAATTTAATAATAATTATTTTATATATAGAGGAGAATAAATTAAGTTCTTTTATGGTATTTAAGTATCAAATATGATTTCGAGGTAAAAATTAATATATAATACTATATTTTATCAGAAAGGTAAGTTGAAGATAGTTAAAAAAAACTTGAAAATATTTGCCTATGTAGCATAGACTTTTTAAAAGTTATTTTTAAAGACTGAGGCATTTGGGCACCTGTTGTTTTTGACAGCTGGTGTAAATGTTTAAAATTACTGTCACTTTTGGGACTGCTACTTGATTTTGCACCTGCTGCTACTTGAGTTATGGCTATTTCACACATGGTAATTTAATAAGGTTAGTTCCCATGACAGTGTATTAGATGTTATCCCATTGGGGTTAAAGCAGTTTGATAAGGACTTGAGGGAAAAGCACTGCATATAAAGCTTGAGATTAAAAAGTTAGTACCTTGTAGACATCACATTTTTATAATTGAAAACTATTTTAAAACTATAGAGGTATGGACATTTAGCCACACATCCCAAAACAAAAATGCTACTTTTATGATTAGATTATCTGTGCCAGTCAACTCATATCAGTCAAGTTCTCCTCATGGTGACATCGTAATTAAAAAAATTTTAATTGTCTGATGTAACAACTGAAGCTCAATATATATTTTGAGTTGAATTATTTGATATGGTAGTCATGAACCATATGTTGTTGTTTAAATTCAAATTTAGACTAATTAAAATAAAATACAATTAAAAATTCAATTCCTTAATCGCCCTAGGCACATTCAAGTGCTCTGAAGCCACCTGACTGATTGTTAACAATAGGACAATGCAGATATAGATTTCCATTTTCACAGAAAGTTCTATTGGATGGTGTTGCATGATATTTCCAATTCTTGATCTTAGGCCTAAAGATCATGAAATCATAGTGCATTTTCCTTAAAAGAGTGATTGTATTGTCCCAACACCATCTTCACAATAATAGCAGAGATTGAAGTTAGAGGTTTATTATTAGAACCTGAGTGACCTTTGCTAGAGTGAAGGAGCATCTTGACCTGCAGCTTCCAATGTAGGAAAAAGTTGTTTTGTCTTCCAAAAACATAGACAGACAGGGGTGGCACCTGCAGCTCAAAGGAGTGGGCACTAGCCTCATATATCAGAGGTGGCCCTGGCCAAAATAAATAAATAAATAAATAAATAAATAAAAAATATATATGCAGACAGATACTTTTCAGAGATTTTATAATCCTATATATTACTATTTTTGACATGTATTGAAAAATTGAACCTAGATTTGGAGAGATGGATGTGCAAAGGAGGGGGAGTCATAAGAAGAGAGATAATATTAGTAAACGGGATCTTGAGTTCTTGAGTAATAGTCTCATCCCCAGAGTTTTAAAAAAGTAACAGTGGAAAGGTCACTTTAAATCTTATCCTTGAAGACATAAGTGAGAAGGATTAAGAGCTTGCTAGAATTTTCTAATAAGATAGATTGTTACTAGAGGTTAAATAGATCAAACCATTAACAAAATTTCCACAAATCTGTAGAACTCTGCTTTCACCTTAAACTGCATACTTAGTTTATAATAAATAATCAAAATTTCCTCAGTTCTCTATCTCATTTTTTTCAATACTATATGATTATCATTATTCAATTTGTTATTGTTATGTCAACTGTAGGGATTTATTCTTTTGAAAGTTTATAATTCATCAATATTCTGTACATTTAGTGGAAGTATTGAGGTTTTAAAAATTAGTTTCATTTAGCAAGAAAATAAAAACAACGTGACATGAACTTTCCAGACTGACAAAAAGCATTTATTGATTAGTGATTTGAAGGGTGTTTGTTGACCTATGGTAGATAATAAAGAGTGGTGCTGGGATTTGGATTTGATGTTGTCAATATTTTATTCTTCTTGTCTAGAGCAGCAGACACTTGGTTTGCATGGTATGAATACAATTCAGAGAAAAACTCAATATATATGAAAATTCAGGAAGTTCTTCTGTGTCAAACAGTCCAGATTGTTTGTTTTTCTGAATCATGGTAAACAGATCTGGACGGTCATGGGTGTGATTAAAATAGGCTTCCAGCCAGTCTTCTTAAATAATGCTTGTTCTGTAAAGGAAAAGGGAAAAGGCATTGGGTATTAATCACACCTTTTAAGAAAGGAAACTTGAGGAGAGAATGTAAAACGCAAAAGAAGAAAAAGCACAAAATGAACCAGCACTTAAAAGGTAAACCATTTCCTATTTGTAAGAACCTATTCCAAGTGCTTGAATTTAGACTGTTACAACACGGTTTTCTAGAGGAGTAATTATTAAAAAGTACGTTAATTAGGTTCATGCTTTTATCAGTGTTATGTTACAACAAAATTAATGAACTAGTCTCTGGTTTGGTGAGTCTCCACTGCATAATTGCAGAATAGTCAGAAAGATAGATGGAGTTTATAGAAGGACGGAAATGCCTCATAAGTTTTTGTCTAAACAAAATGCTCTATTTCTAAATAATTTATCTCAAGACGTTAATGCTTTATGGTTAATATAAATATCTCTTAATTAGGAAGCAATATTAATTATACTTACACCAAAAAAGTGAAGCTGTTAACTTTTTAAAAACATGATATCAATAAAGTGTTATATATTAAAGAGTATATACCTTGAATGCTCCATTCAGATAGACATGATATGCTTAACAAAAGCTGTAGGGGCAATGCAGATAGTTTAGAGTTAGAAAACAGTCAAATTTAATAAATGAGAGGTTTAGAAATTTAGCTCAATCCTAATTACTCTTAGCTATAGCAGTAGAGTTCATTTTCTTAATCTCTGAATAGCCCATAATTCTTCATATTGGATTTATGACCTTTGCCTTGATTTTGTAAATTTAATTTTTTGAATAAGTGGTACATTTATGTGGTTATTATTATTTTTTTAAGAGACAAAGTCTCACTCTGCTGCTCAGGCTGGGCTCAAGCTCCTGAGCTCAAGGGATCTTCTTGCCTCAGTGTCCCACGTGGCAAGAACTACAGGCACTCACCATAGTGCCCGACGAACAGTATAATTTTTTCCTTAAAATATAAAAAGGTATATAAAATGAAAAGCATTTCTCACCATTGTCTACCAACAACCCTGGTTCTCTTCTTTATAGCTAAGCTGACAGAACAGTTTATACATATAGAAGGAACACATAAATATATGTTTCTAAAAAGTTTTTTGCACAAATAGTGGTATACATTATATACTGTTTTATACTTTTCCTAATTAATAATTTCTCTTGGAAATATTACCATAACTGTATATAAGAATGCCCTTAATCTTCCTTAGGGCTACAGAGATTTTTATTGCATAAATGCATCGGAATTTATTTGACACTTTGTACATTGATGGCCATTAACTTGTTCAAATATTTGGCCTTTATGAACAGTACAGTAAAAAATAACCATGTATATACGATCATTTTACTTGCATGCAAGTACAGATAGTGACTAAGTGTCCTCGAGTAGATTTGCAACAATGAATAGTAACCCATCATTGCCAGGGTTTTTTCCAATGTACGTTCCAATTAGTGATGTATGAAATTGCCTGTTTCCATCTACTGGGCTCAATGTAAACTGTGGCTAAACTTTTATTTTGGCAATCAGCTTATTAAGAAATGATAGCTGAGAATTATATGGTTGAATTTAGCAAAATTTTCAGTGTTTCCAGGTTTTGGGTTTTGTGTGACCATTAATACTTGCCACTTTAAAGCTATAATATAATTCTTCCATAATTTTAATGCTTTTTATGTTTTTAGCTTTTACATTTAAATTTTTGACCCATTTGAAATTTATTTTGGTATAGGATTCAGATTTGACTTTATTTTCTAGATGTGTATCTACTTGTTCAAACAATATTAAATGATTATTCTTTGCAATGTATTTATGGCAACAATGAAATGTAAACAAATTGTTTATGGGAGAAAAAGTGAAGTTGAATGAAGATTATCAGTAAAGATAGGCTTGGCTAGGTTCTTTTCTTTACTTCTCTTTCCTCCTCTCTTTGATGTTTTTCTCTTCCTTTTTTCTAAGTTGTGAGTCTTTATAAGCCTATATTTGCATCCAAAGCTATCAACACAGCTTTATTGAAATATGGCTAGATTTAGTGCTCTTTGTGGATAAATGTATTTTTCAACTTCACTGAACATTTTTTTATCTGCAGATTATATTATACAACTTTATTTTACACCTTTATATTGTATAGTACATTGCTTTCACACCCTGTGGGGGAAGCTGCTGAAATTTGTAGTAGGAAATGAATAATTGGCTACTATGAGATAACTTTCATTTGAGAAGAAACACTAGACAAGGAGAAAAACTAAATTTCAACAACAGCCCTGCCATTAGCAATTTGACCTTCGCAAAGTAACTAAACCTCTTTGGCCCTCAGTTTCCTTGTTTTGATAATTGCTTGATATTAGCAAACGTCTTTGAGATCGCTTCAATTTTAATATTATATTAGATTCTGACACAAGTCCTGTCTATCTCACAGGGATATTTTGAAAGAAAATAGATGTGAAAACACATGTTAAGCTATAAAACAATCCACAGTATTGATAAAACACACTGAAAAAGATCTCATTTATATATTCAAATCTTCGTAGGCTTTTTGAGTTATGCAATCATGGAAATATGTATATCAATAAGGAAGGAAGAGAAAAAGAAGTTATTTTAAGTTTAAAAGGAGTCCATCATCTACCCAATCAGTTAAGATTTGCCATAAACCTTGGAGGTAGGACACCAGTATGGGAGGGATTCCACCCAACAAATGCAAATGTTTTAACCTAATTGTTTTTACCCTCACATTAACCTGAAATTAAAAAAAAAAAAAGAGTTTCTATAACCGCTAGTGTGCGGTGTTTTTACCTTCATAGTTGATGCAGCCATTGGAGTCTTCTTGACCTTTCATCAGGGCTTCCACTTCTTCCTCTTTCATCTTTTCACCTGGTGAAACAAAACTCTTCTTTCAGAAAGACCTCGTGGTATTTCCAAAGTTCCACCATAGGTCACTTGTCAGGGACTCCTAAAGACTGTGACTAAACTCTTCAGGTATAGGAACTGTGACCTTCCTATTCCTCTGGCATTTCGTAGATTGTCAACAAATTGTTTTCCAATGAATTAATTAAATACACATTATTGTTAGTAACACAAACTATATCTAATAACAACTACAATGCTTTACCTTACTTATTCATTACCAACATTTTAAGTTATCATGTCCCCTAACAGATTCACTGCTACTAAGGCCAATTTAGTTTTCCTTTATATTTTTTCCTCCTACTTATTTTGGTTATAACATGATTCTTCTGTCATGTTCTTTCCTATGTGTTTTGTCATATTAAGTGCACTGGAATAAATAAGCGTCCTTACCCAGGGTGGCTAGAACGTGGCGGAGTTCAGCGCCCATCACTGTGCCATTTCCTTCCTTGTCAAACACGCGCAGACCTTCAACAAAGTCTTCATAGGTGCCCTGGTCCTTGTTGTTGGAAATTGCTTGCAACATGGGCAGAAATTGTTCGAACTCAATTTTCTTGGCATTCATCTCTATAAGAAATTGCAATTTTGAGAGTTATTAGCTACCACAATACCCTCTCTGAGTTACCAATTAAACTTGAAAGTTTATTCTAGATGACCTGAAAAATTTTCAGAGCTTAAATTTCAGCTGGTAAATTGCTAAAATGACAAAAAACATGATGATAGATAATAGCATGAGCAATGGAGTTCCAGTGACTAGCTTTTATATGCAATCTACCCTTTATGACAATGTGACAGTGGGCAAGTATGTTAACCTCTTTGTGCCTCAAATTTTCATCTGTGAAATAGAAATAGCTAATAGTGTTATTGTGAGAATCAAATAAGCTAATGAATGCAAAGTTTATTTTAATACCTCAGACAAGTATTATTCAAGTAATATTTTCCATAAATACTAGAGAAATGATAGATAAATATACAGAGATTCAATAAACCAATTAGCATATAAAGATAGCAAAACATAACTGAAATTTAGTGTATATTCCATTTGTGGCCCCAGTTTTTGTAGGGCCTTCTTTTTTAAAAAATTTTAAGTAATTCAAAAAAGAAGCTTATGAAGAGAGTGTATGTGTCAAATGTTCTAGGATTTCATGACTGCTTTGTGATTTAGAGACCTGGAGATGGTGAGATTTTCTTTTTTAGTAATAGTATCTTCTACAAGGTAAATCTTATTCATGGCAAAAATATAAACAGATTATCCAGATGTATGCAAATGGTAAAGTTATATATTTGCAAAATCAAAATTTCCTTTTACTACTCCACTCATAGAATGGAAATCTACAATTTCATTTACATATAATTAATATTACATGTCATTTTTATTTCTACTTTGAACTTACATTGAGTAATATTAAAAAGATTAAATTTGAGTGCTAAATAAATGAGCACGTACTGAATAATTCTATAAAAGACAGATGTTTGGTAAGTTAGAAAATTCCATTTAAAAATAAGGTGTGTTCTATGGTTCCTTCACTTTATCTTACGCTTTTCAGCTAATTTCTGCATGATTTAATAAGACATGTTTTTCCAAAATAATGAAAGCTGAAAAATGCATCAGGAGACTGATTTTGAGGTGATTTTTCAGTTGCTTGAAAACTGAAATTTCATTCCACAGCTTTTATCAGAGATCTTCTCGAGAAGTGTGCTATCATAATTTACTCAACACATTTTAAAAATGCACTGTGTTTTTATCATGTTTAACATCTTTGTCAAAATATTCAAAAAAATTTCTCCTTTGAACATTTGAAATCTAAAAAAAATACAGATTTGGATATTCACTAGCCTTTATCTTATGAACATTAGATGATGATGTTGATGGTGTTAGCAGTTGTTGTTATTTTCTTGCATTAGCATGACATTTTATCATGCTTGAGAATTCTCAAAGGAAGGTTAACTTATTTTATGAAAGAAAAAGCTGAGACTTTAGATAGCCAAAAGGCACACTCACCACAATCAAGGGTAAATTCTCTCTCTCTCTGTCTCACACACACACACACGCACACCCCTACTTCTCTTCCACACTTCTTGAAAACACTCCTGTAATTACCTTCATTGCTGGGATTTCCCAGAACTTTCTTGACCTCTGCATTGGTGGGATTTGTACCCAGCGCTCGAAGGACATCACCGACCTGGCTTAAAGTGATCTTGTTTTCACCTGTTCTGTCAAACAGGAGGAATGCCTCCTTGAATTCTGCAAGAAGGAAGACACATTAGGGTTCCTTTTTCTTCCTCAGACGTATTAATTAAACCCCTCTCCATCGAGGGTTCAGTTCAAACTCTTGTCTGTTTTACAACTTTTGCCAACCATGCAAGTGGTTCTTTTAGGACTCTTTTCCTGTCTCAATGGCTGGCACATCCTTTTGGAATTTCTTTTTGGTATTATTTTAAAATGGCATTTCCGATTGTGTCTATACATGTATTATTGTTAATGAGATGTGGAAATCAGAGCTCCTTATCAAATTTATTTACATGCCCTTCATCTGCTTGGGAAGTAGGACTGAGTTAAGAAATTTGGAGGCCCTGAGAAATCTTAATAATCTTTCATAGATAACAAGTTTAATGAAATTTCTAGAAATTTTCAATCAGAATTGAAATTTTCTATCAGTATGTAAAGTTGACACAAACTTCTCAAATTGTATAGGAAAATCTCCTCTGGAGGTATAAATTTACCTTAGAGTAACTATTTTTTTCTAGGAAGAACTTCATTTGTCAGGAAAAGCTCAGGAAGGCAAGACAAACCTATACATTCTACAGTATAGTTAACCACTTCAGTGTGCGACCCTAGTAATCAATTCAGAGGAGAAGTACTTGCTTGGATCTGTTGCTATGATAATCTCTTTGCATTTTACTCTTTTTTTTAGATAATACATATGATAACATATTATGGTATTAGCTTTAGAATTTAAGTATGAGCACTTAATTACAGTTGTTTGGAAATAATTGTAAATTCATATGCAGTTGTAAGAAATAATAAAGAGAGATCGCTTATCTACACTATCCCCCTCATGGTACTATTTTGCAAAATTGTAATGTGTTATCTTAACTAGGAAATTTACATTGATAGACTCCATCAATTTTATTCATATTTTTCCAGTTTACTTATACTAATTTGTGTGTATTGTGTATGTTTTATATACATATTTGTCTAGTCTTATTATAATTGTTCTATTGATAACTTTCCCTAAATTTTTTGGTTGCAGCCATCATTGTTGTTGACGGGCCCAGGCTGGATTCAACCCATCAGCTCAGGTGTATGTGGCTGGTGCCTTAGTCACTTGAGCCACAGGCGCTGAGCCTACTTTCCCTAAATTTTTGTCTTCTCTTTTGGGTTTGCCTTTCAAAATTACAATGACTAAGAATTTAGAGGTGTATACCCAAAAGACAGACAAGTATGGTTTGTGGATTTAGGGACTATAAAGCCATTTTAATTGAAACTTCTAAACTTAACTAGATGAAATTTTCTGGGAAACCTTCAAATTCTAATTGTTTCTTGTTGGAGTTAATGCCAAGAACACTCAAAAAACCATTTGTGAATGAACTAACTGGTAGTCATGAAAATGTTATTTTAGTCTGTCAGTAGACTCAGGTCAAATGATGCTGTCTAGATAAATTACTCAGCAAAAAACTCTATCTAACTAACCCTTCACCTGCTAATAATATTCACAATTAGCTATAGATTATATTGTCATTCTTTGCTAAAATTTTCACCTCAAATTCTATTCAATTTGTCTATAGCAGATTGCTTCCCTAAGGTAACAAATGTGCTTGCAGGCACTGTGGGGACGTTAGTCAAATATTATTTTTCATCTTTCTAAGGGACATGTGAAACTGAACTATTCTTGTTACTGGCTCCAGACTTTCACACACAGACTGCTGAAAGGGCTCACTATTACTTTGGTCAGGTGCCAATTTGGAAATAGGGTTTATGGGTGGTAATAGAATCACTCTGACATTAACACTTTTGGTGATTAAAAAGCAGATCCCAGAAAGGGCTGTTTTTTCTTACCTCAAATTTTGAACCCACAACTCAAGTATTCTCTTGAAGAATTTAGAATGAGACTGGCAAACTACTTCCTCAGGGCTGGCTCCCTGTTTCTATAAATAAAATTTGGTTGGGATACAGCAATGCCCATTCCTTCATGTGCTGTCTGTGGCTGTTTTCACACCTCAGTTTTTACAGAGACTATGCTGCCAGCAAAGCCTAACATATTGACTGTTTGGCCCATTAAGAAAAGTTTTTTAACCCCAGTCTACAACGTACCGTTCTTGAACTTTTTGGTAATGATGGAAATGTTTTCATTCTGGGCTGCCCCAAAAGGTAGCTAGCGACTCACTGTTGCTCCTGAACACTATAAGGTAACTTGTGAAATGGAGGAAATAGATTTTTAAATTTATTTATTTTTAATTAATTAAAGTTTAAACAGCTATATGTACCTAATATCTACTCTACAGCACAGGATTTAGACTTTTAGTATGCTATAATTTTCTGATTTTCTTTGGTCTCTTCCTTTAATCCTGTGATGAATCCAAATAGAGCGGCCTTGAGCAAAATTCTTTACTCATTAAACAAGGGAACAATCTAAAGAAGTCTTTCATTTCTGAAAGTATAGGATTTGCATTTAATTTAAAATGCTTACATTTGTTTTCTTAATTCAGAGAAAACCAGTCCACCATACATGTATTTACTGAGCATCTGTATCTAAAATCTATTTCACATGTGGAGTGAAATAGATTTTAATCTGTTTAATGTTCAACGGTCCTTCTATTCCTGCAAGGGTTTTTGAGTCTTCCATGGCTTGGTCCAACAGCAGTTTGGAAGTCACAATGACATTGTAAATTAGATATTTCAGAGGCCTAGAATGCAGTGGCTGATAAAGTAGCAACATCAGTCATTCAAAGTACATTACAAAAATCAAACAAACTGACTTTTTCTGATTTAAAACAGTTCATCACAGTATAATTTCAAATAATCTTGAGTTATGAACTATCAAATTATTGATTGTCTACATGACACCACAAGCCCTGATGTAGTTGCATGAGTCTGTACTCAGCCAATATCCTTTTTTCTTAATTAATGTCCAAACATAAAATATTTCAGACACCGAAACAGACTGAAGAATTTGGAATTTTTAAGGTAGAGAACCAAGAATTTGAATAGGTACTTATTAATCACCTATTAATCATAATTATTTAAATATTATATATCATGATAGAGAGATGGTAATTATGACCAATATTTAATGTAAATAAAAATTTTTTCTCCTCTTTCCTTCTGCAGACGTATTTATATCTCAGTTCATTCACCTCCTAAAACATTCCTCCTTGTACTGCTTAATGAAAACATCAAGTTCTGGGATATGGAAGCTGTTGAATCCAAAGGCCCAAAGGGAAAAAAAATTGAACTATTAGGAAAATTATTCAGATTCTCTTGAATCTTAAAAGAGTTCAAAGCCTCCTAGCTACTACCTGTTTTTATGAATAAATTACTAACCGGTTTAAACTCATATAAGATTTGATTCTATCACTAATTCTTTGGATCCTTGAGCAGGTCCCGTCACCAGTGGAAGAGTCTGTCCTGCTCCTCTAGGGTGGAGCAGCACCAAGAGACGCTGAATGTTCCTCACATAGAATGTATCTAATGTAACGAAAATTCGATATGATAAATTACTCCTTCATCTTTGTCTCTGAATTCACTTTTATTCTACAACTCACTATGGTCCCCATTTAAATTATGTAGATTTGATAACTGGACACTTATATAACCAATTATTATTTGCCAAATTGAACAATTCAGACTTGTCAGATCTCTCTTTAGGGATTTGATCAGCAACTTTGCCATCTGAAATGTACATCCTTTTCAGGCATTACCTATTATATCAAATTGGTTTTATTTAGGTATCGGTGGATGTAAAATTTCTGTTAAGGTGTTTATCTTTTGTTTGTTCAACCTCAATTCCTGGTTATTAGCAAGAGTTTCAGGTTGAGCTAATTTATATTTATATTTTTTAATTTATCTTATGATTATTATTTTTTAATTAAAGAGCTAATTTATATTTAGAGGGATCGAGAGCAATTTATATTTAGAGAGGCAACACCAGTGGGGATAAGTAAGAAGAGCTAATCTCATCCCAAGGGAGTTGGTTTTCTCATCTGTCCTCTTTATGAGCGTGCACATTTAAGGTCTATAGCTTTTAAACTTACCCTCTTGCTGTTCCTTAGAGAACTCGATCTGTTAGAAAGAAATTAACCATAAAGAATGTTTTAACCAAACACGTTCTGATTTTTAAGTGTGTCCAGCTCATTCCCTAAGTAATCTTCAAAGTAAGCTCCAAAGTCAGCTTACTTTTCAGAGTTCAGGCATAGCTTGGACAGTAACAGACTGAGACACAGAGCATGCCTTGGAGATAAGGGGTATTTCAGAAGCGAGGCCTTGTGCTTCCATCTGTGGTGGAGAAGCTCAGTTCACTTACCAGCAATCTGGTCAGCACTGAAGGACTGCAGTGGCGCGGGAGAGAAAGAAAGAAACAACTAGTACTCTTTCCAATGCATTGACAGAAGGATGAGTACTCTCTGTCTGAGATTTCTAGGAAATCATGTAGGTATCTTGGTGTAAGATTGCTTTAGGGTACTTTTGAATCTAGGAAGATAAAAAGCTATTGCAAAAGATAATTAGAGAACATATCTCCATATCTTAATCAAATGTATCTTAAACAAATGCTAAATTAAATCCTTTCTGGAACACTATAATAATCTACGGTGTATTTAAAATATGTCTAATAAGATATATTGTATAAAAAAGCACAGATACACTACATTCAAAGGACTACCTTAGGTCTCTTTTTAACTATTTTTTTAATATTGATATACAAAACCCAGTGCACCGGAAGCACTTTCCTTAATTTTAGCTATCAGCCTCATCAATTATATTTTGAGGTATAATATTTTGCTGTAGTTACAATTTTTTTTTCTAAATTTAGGTATAATAAAACATGTGATAGAGCAAGACTTGGTGAAACCAAGTATGGCTTTTGGGAGGAAGAATGTATTTTTCCAGCTGGCATAACAGCTCTAATCAATCTCTTCCACCCTCAACACACCTCAACAAAAACCCAAGATAGATTCTAAAGACATAACTGAACATGTTCTCGCCTCAATTCTGTTTTTTGTCTGCCTTCCTTATCAAGACGATCATATGCACTCTCTCTGTCCTCCAGTAAATGACAAAGAGTTTTCTCATAGGACCCACCATGATGGAGTTGCTGGGCTGCCAAACGGCGGGGAAGCCGCGGAGTGAGTCGGGCTGCTCCGGTCCCTGAGTGGGGGCCTCCCTGGCTGAGGCTTGCTTTTATTTCTGGGCGAGCGATGATGTCACAACCAGCATCGGGTTTCAGGGAGAACTTGCCACTCCTCTTGGAGAGTTTTTAGCTTTCTTGGGGAGAAGGGCAAGGTGGATCTTACCCTGAGGGCTATTTTTAGTAACCAGAACTTGGGAGCAGACAGCCACTGAAGCCTGTCGGTACTTTTATGGTCCTCGTCGCTGAGATGTCCCGGTTGGAGCTTCTTCCTGTAGGAAGCTTCTGACTGTGCAAAGTCAGAGGAGCTTACAGTTTCTTTGTGGCTGTGGGCTGCACCCTTCTTTTAGTGAATCGAACTTACTAGTCAGCAAGTTTTGGTACTAATGGAACTTTTTGGATGGAACTGGTTTAGGGTTTCAAATGGCAACTCCCAAGGAGGCCTCTGAAGCTCTGTCTTTTAAGGTGAAGTTCAGAGGACTTGAACAGGCCACGTACTTTCTCCGTGCTGCTCAGGGTGCCCCCAAGGGAAAAACCCAGTCTGTTCTTGCCATCTGCATTTAAAGACCATCCCTCCAAGCTGTAGTCTCAGGAGTAAAATCTAAGCCAGGAATTCTCTAACCTCAGAGAATTCACCATACTCTCTGAGGCTTCTGGTATTAGGCCTGGGTGTTTCCCGCCCTCCCTGCTACCTTTATAATAGCTGACGAGTGATACATATTGAATTTCACAAGTTTTTCTAGGCAGCATCAGACCATTTTTGCCTATTTTTCTCTCGTTGTATACATATTCTTTTAAAAGTTTGTATAAGTTTTTACTAGAACTTGCTGATCCTTTTTCTGCCTCGGCAAACATCTTATGGCTCAGTGACCACAAATCAAAAGAAGGCCAAATAGGGCTGGTGGAGAATCTAATTGTACTTTAGAATTTTAAAGTTGTTTATGTTAGGGATTGCCCAGAAATGGGTTTTCATGGAAGCTTTTATACGTGAAAATAGGGGACAACTCTCTTTTTGAAATGGTACTAGAAAAGATCAGACTCAGGTGGCCACTGAAGTTCAGACAAAATGGTTGTCAGTTTTTTACACATTTAAAGCAGCTCACAGGCATGAAGTATGTTGGAGATGAATCATAGCTTGAACACTGCATCTGCAACTGTTTTTAAGGGGGGTGATGACAGAAAGCACAAAGTCTCCCCTACTAGTAAGATATATACTTTGTAGCTTCCCCTCAAACCTGTCCAGACGAAATCAACCTTTCAATTCACTGTTGGCTCTTAAGTTTATGAGTAGTGAAAAAAATACCATTGAGTCTTGAGTCTCAAAATAAGGATTGAAAATATGATTTTTAAATTATTAGTACCCAGTAAACACACTTTCTTAAGTAGAATGACATTGTAAAAGTTTACTGGAAAATGGAAATTAATAAAAAAAAATTAAAAATGCTTTGGATAATTAGGGGAAAATAAAAGATGGGCGTGACAAAGGTAAATCTTTGTAAGCTTTGGTAACTGTATAATTCGGTAACTGTATAATTTGAAATCTAAGAATTTTTAACATAAATATTAAAGCATTAGAGTAAAGCCTGTTTTCTTTGTGTTCTTTTTTATTGATTCTTTTTTCTTTTCTTTTCTTTCGTAGAGTCTCACTATGTTGCCCTTGGTAGAGTGCCAGGGCATCACAGCTCACAGCAACCTCAAACTCTTGGACTCAAGTGATTCTCTTGCCTCAGCCTCCCAAGTACTGAGACTACAGGTGCCCACCACAATGCCCAGCTGTCTTTTTGTTGTAATTGTCATCGTTGTTTGGCAGGCCCAGGCCGGATTCCAACCCACCAGCTCCAGTGTATTTGGCTGGTGCCGTAGCCGCTGAGTATAGGCGCCAAGCCTCTTTGTGTTCTTTTTTAGTTTTGTAATTATATTTATGTAATTGTGTCATTAAATTTGAATTGCTCTATGATTATTATTGAGAACTAGCATGTATCTCTAGTGGAGCTAATAATTATAAATAATACACAATTTACTATCGAAGTTGCCCTATTCAACATAATCATTTTCATAGTTCATACTTTTTTCTGATAGAAAAATGTATCTTTATTTACATATAAAATATAGTCAATTTGTGTAAAATTTGTCAGGTAAACTGGAAAGTTAGTTTAAAACTGTATTTGTTATGAAGAAAGCTATTCCCTCCCAGCTATTCCCTCCCAAGTAGCTGGGAGGGAATAGCTTTAAAAAAGAAGCAGTAAAGTGGCAGGCAATTGTCAAATTAGCTCACCTTCATCTTTTTCCTTTCTCTTTATCACAGAGAATGAGAGTTTAGACATTTTTTTGTGTGTGTGCTTACTGAGAATCAAAATAAATAGTTGAGGCGGTGCCTGTAGTTCATTGGGTAGGGTGCTGGCTACATACACTGAGGCTGGCAGGTTCTAACCCGGCCTGGGACCAGCTAAAACAACAATGACAACTGCAACAAAAAAAAAAGAAAAAATAGCCAGGCGTTGTGGCAGGTGCCTGTAGTACCCACTACTTGGAAGGCTGAGGCAAGAGAATTGCTTCAGCCCAAGAGTTTGAGGTTGCTGTGAGCTGTGATGACACAGCACTCTACACAGAGCAACAGCTTAAGACTCTGTCTCAAAAAAAAAAAAAAAGACACCAAAAACCTCCCAAAATAAATAGTTAGGAAGTTTATGTGATAATATCAAGGAAGCTTAAGAGTATCAGCCTCCTCTGGGGGATAAACTATAGGTTAAAAGGTAGAATACCTCGATTCTGTGCTCATAGGATAAGCAGGAAATGCAATTTATTATCTGTATCTCTTCCCTGGAGTTTTAAAGATGAGGTAATCAGCTCTTTACAACATCATCATTGGGGTTTTTTTTTTTTAATTGGATTTAAGTCTCTTCTGTCTGACATGCTCTCTTCTCTCTCTTCCCATCTCTTCAGAGATTCTTCAAAGTCCTGACAAAAGCTCTTCTTTAGGAAGAAACATCCTCTCTATGTTCTACTCAGCTCATTCTTATCTGCGCGTTGTTTAACCCTCCTGATTGCAAGTGTCTGGGAAGCACGGGCCATGTCTGAAGCCTGTTCAGGATGTGGAGCCACCTGGGGGCCGCCCTGGCCTCTGCCTGCTAGAGTGCTGCCCCCCGTGTGCTTAGGTTTTACTCCCCGTAACGCTATAGAGAATACCTGGCCTATATTAGATGCTCCATGGGGTTCATTAAATTAAAATTACGAGAACATATGGATACTAAGCTCCTCCCTCAAATAGAAGCTTCTCCTCTAGAATATTATACTTCCTGAGGGAAAAGACTCTGTTTCTTCAAAGAGCTTCCATTCCCGAGGAGGGGCGCATTCTGCTTCTGTGGTGTATCCCTTGCCCCCAGAGATGCCTAGCTCATAGTAGGCATGCTCATTTTGAATTGTTGATACATGTACCTTTGTAGTTCTGATACTTTCCCTTAGATTTTATGTAAATGTTTGTTACCTGGACTTCTAAATTGCCAACCTCTGATTTTCTTTTATCTTTTTATTATGGGTTACTATGAGGATATATACAATGAGGTCACATTATTTGTGTTTGCAAGATAAAATCCAAAGTCTGAGTTGTAATTGAGTCCTTTACCCAGGAATTGTGCCTTACACCCCTACATTGTACCTGATAGGTGGGAACTAATCAAGCCCCCATTCGGCTTCTTGAATTTAATTTTTTTTTCCTTTTGTGTGGGCTTCTAGTTGTTGGCCTACTATTTTCAGATTAGTACTGAGTACATGAGATGCCAGCTTTTCCATTCTCGAGATACTTTACTTTGGAGAATGTCCTCCAAACCCATTTTTAAAGGCACTTTTTAACCCTAACCTACATATTTATCTTAGAATGTTAGAAAAAAATAGCTATATTCCACATTTTCATGATTCTTTTGCTGTCATCTATTATATAGTGGGTACCACATAGTGCTACTACTAAAAATAACTTTCATTGCAATATTTACAGATTCTTCTTCACACCAAAAAGCATCTTTCTAATAGTAACCACAAGTTTGGTTAACTGACTTAAGAACAAGATAGTTTCTGGTGTAAGAACACATTTACAGGAAAATACTAAAATACAATTAAACAGGCTCGGCAATTGATGGATGCTAAACTTCAGTATAGTAAAAGAAGAGCTATAATTAAAGATGATCTGAGAGGTAAATAATGTTGAATACTGAGAGAAAACAGCCTAGTAAAGAACATGGACTACAGCCTTCAAAGAACTTCATTGACCCTGCAAAATTCAAATAAAAATACAGTGGGGACTGGTAAGGCTAAGTGAAAAAGTGAATCTAAGCAAATCCAGTTTTCACTCAAGGGAACATTATTGTATGCCCTCTGATTTAATCACCGGCAAAGGAGCCAAAGACCTAGATATATACAAACCTTTAGGAGAAACATAGTTTAATTTTCAACCAATCTCCAGAGTTTCTAGACCCACCATAAAAGGCCAGCAGAAAAACTATCTTGGAACTCTTTAGGTTTTGTATTTCAGAATGACTCGCTTAAGTCAAAGGAAATAAATATTTTCTTTTCGTATTTTTGACTTCATAAAAGGATGTTCTCAGACTGGTTATTATAATATAATATGAACAGGGGACAATAAGAATAATGAGAATACAGTACCAGCCTATGTTTTCTGATGTGAATAAGAAAGAGTAGTAAACGGATAGATTGTGTACATGTGTACATTGGTCTGAACTGAGACAAGTTCCTGTGCTTAGGAGGCCTGGAATAGTCAACCGAATTCCATCATGTAAAACAAAGGCTCGATAATTACATTAACACAATTTAGATTTACAAGCATTAAGAGAAGTCTAAGAGAATTTTAAGAAAAATTTAAGCATGTGACCCACTTCTTCACGTTTTCAGTTTTCTCATCAACTTTCTCATGATTAATAATTGATAAGGAAATTTAAGATTTCTCAAGAATTGCACTTTCACGTTTGTGCATTTGTTTGCCTGTAATTACTTAAGAATTTAAATTTTATTTTTATTCTTTTTTTATGTTTAAAATGTGAGCGTTAGAAAGATTCTTTGTGTGTATGTTTTAGTTTGTTTTCTTTAACTCTGGCCTTTCAATAGTACAAATTAATTTTTAATACAGCTGTAATGTCAAACAATTGCAATATCAAACCTCTTGCAGTGTGAGTATAAGCACAGGAACAAGTCGAAAATTATTTGAAACTGTCACCACGTCTGAGTATCACATGTCTTCTTTCAAACTTCTATGCTATAACAATAACGAAAAGAACAGGTAAAATGGAAAAATTCTCTGTGTATGATTTTTCCTACTTATCTGGAATAAAGTTCCTTTTGTGAAGACAGGGATTATTATTATTATTATTTTTTGAGACAGAGCCTCAAGCTGTCACCCTGGATAGAGTGCTGTGGCATCACAGCTAACAGCAACCTCCAATTCCTGGACTTAAGCGAGTCTCTTGCCTTTGCCCCCCACAGGCGCCGAGCCGAAGACAGGAATTATTAATATAAATATTGGCACTGCCGATCTGGAGACTTAAAACTTTTGTTGTGATTTAAAGAGAAGTTTGGGAATTTTGTTTTGACTCTCTTATAATACACATTGTGCCTTTTAATTACATGACTTTTCTTATCTAGGTTATAGTTTCCTTAATATAAAATATTATATTGCCTGATTTCTAGGGTTACTCTATAATGTTGTGAATTTTTTGTCAGCATATTCACTTATTTTTTAGTGGAAAAGGGCAGGGTGCCTAAAAATGTAATAGATGATATTACTTCAAATAGTTTAGATAACGAGGAGTTCAAGTATAATTTCATAACACCATGTCTTAGTGGATTTTTTATAAACAAGTGACAGTATGCTATTGGGCATTTAAAAGACACTTAGGTGCAGTGGAAGGAAGAATATAAAGTTGATAACATGAGGATTTATCTTTGAATAGCTTGAACTCACTATTATTAATTTGAGAGTAGCCAGGAATTATTATCCACATACAACAGAATCTCTAAGCTGACCACCCAAGGGACTACAAACTTGTCAACACACGGAGATGATCAACATAGGGCCCACATTACTGGTATGTCCGTGTGGTATATGTCAGGTCTGTGAAAATTAGGTGAACTTAAGGAGGTGCTCAGCTAGGGAAGTGCTACTGCAATTTTAGTTTCAACTAGTATAATTGAAGCTGTTACGCCTTTTATATTACATTTTGTGCCCTCCAAATTCTTATTTGGACTGAGAAATAAGTTGTAGAAGTTTATGTGAGAAACAAAGTGTAGACTATCTTATTTTCCTATGAGAAAGTATTTTGGTCTGAAGAGAAGCAGAAAAAAGTGTAGTATCAGCAGACTAAATATAATCCTTTCCACCATGAGTCAGATGGTGCTTAATACTGGGTAATTATGGAATGAGTTCTAAAGACAACTTGCCAGGGGGTTCATTTGCAGCACTAAAATGTCGACAGCTAAATTTGGCACTGTCACTTTGTGGTCTCCTTGCCTTGCAAAGATTTTATTTTTTTTTTAAAAATTAAAAGTGCTGTTCACTATTAATTGTTGAACATCTCTCTTCCTTTCCAAATTGCATTTTACTTTGCAAGGACATTATCCAGTTACATATAATTCTAGAGAGAGTTGCAAAAATGCCTTTTAACATTTTCCTGTTCCACTCCACCTGTTCTCTTCTGTTACAACATAGATATTTCAAAGAGGAAATGTGATATTCACATGCAGTGATAGTCTAAAATAATTTTTGATTTGCTCTTGAGGTTAAATTCACACTGTAAGTGGATTAATATTGCAATGGGCTGACATTAAAGTTGTATTAAAAATTAATTTGTACTATTGAAAGGCTAGAGTAAAAGAAAGCAACCTTTTAAAATTATATATAAAAACTTAGGAACAACTTACAGTTCTTTTCACTCATTTTTTTTCTAGTTAGATATTGACAGCATATATTCTTTTCCTAGTGCTTTTTCCAGACTAGTTAAGATTGTACCATATTATGCAGGTAGCATTATATTTCTACATATAATTACAAAAAATATTGTTTAGTATTTCCATTTTAAATCATACCATTTTTTTTACTTTAAAAATTAATGATCATTATTTTTTGAGACAAACTCTCCCATAGCTCACAGCAACCTCAAATTCTTGGGCTCAAGTGATCCTCTTGTCTCAGCCTCTTAGAGTAGCTGAGAATACAGATGCCTGCTACCACACCCAGCTATTTTTAGACACAGGGTCTCACTTTTGCTCATGCTAGTCTTGAACTCCTGATCTCAAGCAATCCACTTGCCTTGGCCTCCCAGAGTGCTGGGATTACAGGCATGAGCCACTGTGCCTGGCCCCATGCTATTTATTTTTAAACAAAATAGAGATCTTATAACTTTCCATGAATATTATTAGCCTCGTGGCAAAATTTGAAGGTCAGGCTTGATTAAATGAAAATAAAGTTATTTTAAAAGTCTATGTTTCTTTAGAGTTAACAGTATTTTTTAATATACCTTTTCTGTTTATATCTTTCTTACAGAAAACCAGACAGAATGACTAGGAGTCTTTCTAAGTTCTTTATAGTCACTGTCCTTCTGTAACAGTGAACTCAACATGAAGGCAACAGGTACTAAAATAGGAGAACGCTTTAGAGAACAGAATAGCAGGGAACTGTCAGTGTCAAAAGTTTTGGTGAACTTGCTCTGATGTGTGCTTACTACCACCTCTTCTGGCTACACAGGACTGTGCAGGGCAATATAAGATCCACTCTACTGTATAGCCTCAAGAGTAAAAAAGGTACTTTTCATACATTTGTAGAAACAGCAACTTCCTCTTTCCAAAATGGGAAGTAGCCTAGTTTATGGTTAACACAAGTGACTAGATTTGGCCTGCTAAGTTAAATCCTAGCTCCATCACTTAACTACTTATCTGATCATGAACATGGCGTATAAGCTTGTTTAGGCTCAATTTCTTTACTTGCAAAATGAATTTAATGACAACTTCAGTGAGAATTAAATAAGTTAACATGGCACAAGCAAATTAACAATGCATGTTGGTTGTTATTATTATAAAGAACTTCAATTTTCAGAGCCTCTTGTGGCTCATGACTTCATCTGATTTCTTAGAAATTCTTCTAAGTGGTACTGGGTTTATATTAGCCTTATTGTAAATGAGAAAGAAAAATTAATAGGTTAACACAAACGATCCTATGCCTAGGCTAAAACTAATCAGTGTTATAAAGAATACACAGCTATCTATTTCCACTGAGTACCCATCAGTAAACAGGTATATTTGGGATCACTAGATATCCACCATATACACTAAATTTAAAGTTTACATATTCCCAAGCATGTTGTCAGTTGTTGCTCTAAGATTTGTTGTTTGATAGACTTTCTGTCAATGCATTCTGTACCATTACCACTTTTTGTAATATTGCTTGCAGTACCCAGTCAGGGATGACCTGATTGATTGAGTGGTGAATACAGGGAGAATTAAAATTTAAGCAGCAAAAGTGAGAGACATGAGTCAAAGTTCCATCACCCCACAGCAATCCTAACATATCAGTTAATGCATGCATCATGCAAAAAAATCCACTTACACATTGAAAATCTTTTGAAACCTAGGTACATAGTCATCTCATTATTTATTTACTTTCAATTATTTCACTTGAGAACAGTTTAGGATGAATAGTGGTAATTCTTGTGTTTTCGCCTGAAACCATCCTTCAAGTAGGTTAATTCTTGTGACTGGGATTATGTCAGGCAGTGTTCTTTTAGTTTGGGCATTGTTGTGGAAAATATCAGCTCTCTGAAGGCAAAGAGCATGTATCAGCAGTACTTTGTCTTTGAAAATCCATCCATGGTCCAGAAGATCCATGGGGATTGAACATCAAGTAAGCATGCCCTCAAAGAATATCAAAGGTTTCAGGCCAAAACACTGCTGAGATGTTCTAAGGAAATAACCAACAAACTAGGAAATCAGACTGGAAAGCTCATTTAATATATTGATAAAACTAATTAATAATATCTAAGATTGTTCAGAGTTTACAGGGGCCAAATAAATGGCGTTTAAATGTGATATATTATAAAATGGAACATGCAGGTTCTGTATGTAGTTGGCAATACTATTGAGAGATTAAATTTTGCTCTCACTATTGAGTATAGTACCACCCAAAGACGGTTATACTGAACCTATAGTATTATCCGAAGTGTAAAGTATAGCTAGATTTCCAAACTTATACAATTTATAAAAATAATCCAATTAAGTTGTTCTCTTTATCTAGTTTTCTGAAAGTTAATGAACACATGTAGCAGCTCTATCAATTTCTATAAAGTTCATTTTCTCTGCTTGAAAAAAGTTTATAACTTATATGAGGTAGCACATCCAGAAATATCATTACGTGATTAAAAGAATCACAATATGAAATGTTTTAATGTACATTTTAATTAGAACTGTTACCTACAAGGATAAAATTAAATTTTATAAAATTCTCAAGTTGCATCACATTTTTTGACAATGCTAGAATACCTCTAAATAGGCACTGATTTATTTCATATTGAATGCAAATGATTGAAGACATTTGCATTTCTTTACAAAAATGTTAGTTTCATTTGTTTTCTCTTTCTATTAGGAATGTGTCCTCGGAAGGAAAGATAAGGGTTAAGGTCTTCCTGCTTCTTCCAGATTCATTTAACTTTTTTTTTTTTAAATTGTCTTCCTTATCAGAATCCATTACATCTCTTGTTCTGCAATGAAATAATGAAGATAGAGCACACACCATCCTTACAGAGACTCTCCAGAAGAATTTCCTTCTTTTGCTTAGTTAATTCAGTGAAGGAAGGATAAAACAATTTTCAAGATTCTGAAAAGTGTCACTTCTCTGCTGAGTATGAATAAATAGTTGGATTAATTTTTAGATTTAAAAAGTGATGTTTTGTCTTTTCTTGGAGGTCTCTTTACATGCTAGACTAAATTTTTATTTATGTACTTATTCTTAGATAGTTTTCTAGGGAGGAAAATTAATGTCTACTTTTATGAGTGGAGTACTTCTATTTCCTAAGTAAAGAGGGTGCATTTTTTCTTTCTAGACACTTATAATACCAGACACAAAGAGATGATATTTTCTTACAAATCCCAATACATGCAAAGAGGAGTATTTTTGAAACTGATTCATCACTCGAGTGTTACTATGGCGTGAACAGTTAAAGAATAGGGACAATCAGAATTACAATAGTAGTTGTGATCACACTTACTGTGTAATGTAGTCAGCATGCATTTATAAAAATGCATTAGCCAGGATTGCCGGAAATGAAACATTTGTTTTCCTCTTAATGAACTCTATGCATGCAGTCCTCAAGGTAGAAACATTTATCAGACTATCTGACACGCACTTGTCCTTCTAAATGGATGTTCACTAACAATAGTTCTTAACCAGTATTAGCTTCTACAACCCACTTTTTCAAATATGACTTCAAGTACCTATAAACTAAGGTTATATATTTGTGACAATCTTTTACTTTAAACATCAACTTTCTTGTTTAACTGGAATACTTTAAAAACTATGAACATCTCCAATTTTACCACAATTATCTAAGGATGATGTAATTCAGCATTTATCTCAGGGATATGACTATTGAATTACATATGTATTTAGTATAAATTTATAATTATACTAAAATAATCAGTGAAATGTTTGTTTATATGTCAGAAACATAGCTGCAAGTAAACAATGTTAAGTTGGCAAAATTAAGATATACTATGTGCAGAATTTTTGGCTTAAGTGAAAATATCACCGCATGAGCACTATCACTCATTAGTTTCCCATATAAGGCACGTTCTTTAGATGAAGATTTTCAAACTGTCATTTGGACCCATCCGAACCCGATGACTGAAGGAATGGTGAACATTTGTTCCATCACATCATTGAGAGGTAACAGGCACAACCATTTCGTCATTTTTCCAAAAGCAGATAATCTTTTGGCAGTTGAGAATTTGGATCACAGCAAAGTGTTGACACAAAAATCAATCACATTCTTCTTAGTTAAAGATCAGTATGCAAAAGCTCAAAGACATAAGCTATAAGCCATGTAAACACATTGTACAATGTTTTTTTGGTTAGTTTCATTTAGAAGCAACTCACAAATTTTGAATTAAATACTGTGTATAAATAAATAAGCTGACAGTTTTAGTCACTGAAACACTTGAGTGGATAATTTTCTGCACTGAGATGTCATTTTGTGTTGTATCAAATTTTATTAGGCAAAACTGAAAGGGGAATTAGCTTGAATTGCAAAAACATATATATATTTTTATATATGAAGTAAAGCAGCTGTCAAACACACCCAGGACAACTGGGCCAGCAGCTGTTTTTAAACTTCTGGAAACAAGTAGGGGCTAACACTTTCCTTTTGATGAAAATATAAAGTAAGGGATGCAGTTTCCAAAGAGATTATATTTAAAAGAAAACAAAATACTGCTTCAAATATTTATAAATGCAACACCTTTATACTTACATACTTTCCCACTAAATTACACTTTGACAATTTAGAGGAAAATGGAAATTAGACAATAAAAATTAGAGCAAGTACAGGCTCTACACATGATCCTATATGCTAAGAATTTCAGAAATTGTATGTTAGGATTTATTCCTTTTAAGTAGGATTCTCTTCTTCCAAAATATACTAGTTCTCTGAGTAATGCCATTTCTGTCAATGAAAGATACCCCTTTCCAAGTTTCTAGAGTTTCCTGCTCTTGTAAGATATTTCAGTGACCAAACCATTCCTTGTTTAGTTACCTTAATGGAAGAGAGGTCAATTTTTTCTTCTTTGGGTTTGGCTGGGGCTGGTGCAGGAGCAGGTGCCGGTGCCGGGGCAGGGGCTGGGGCAGCGGCCGGTTTCTTCACGTCCTTCTTTGGTGCCATTTTGTTTAAAAGGAGAGGTTAAAAAAAGAAGGAGCTCCTCCAAAAGAACCTGTCAAAATGATTCTTGGAAGGGGAATGGTAGTTTGGTGATCCACAGCCCAGTGTCTTGAGGTGGACCAGAGTGTTAAATGGTATAAGGGCATGTATATATATTTCACTTACTGCCTAACAGCATCTTGACACATGTGGCTGGATTGGACAGTACGCCAGTCAAGGGGGATGGCATTTCAGCTCAGACTATAAATGGAATCTAAAGGGTCAGGGCTTCATCAATTTTTTTGAACTCTCTTTGCTTTTTTTTTTTTTTTTAATCCCACTTCCATATATAAAGGAGAAAGAAGTGTGACAAAGCCAGCTTCAGATCCTTTGGTGACAGTAGGTTAGATTGACTGTACTTTTTCTTGGTAGAATTATAGTTCTCCTGAAGTTGTAAATCTTTTTATTTTGTTCCATGCTAAGAAACTTGACTGAAGGATTTGATTTCAACTTGGAATTTTGGCAGAGGGTATCACCAACTTTCACCCAGGCCCTTTGCTTCTGCTCCTCCCTCCTTGCCATAATTTGCTAGAAAATGTTGGTCAGCAAAGAGCTGGTGGTGTTTAAAAATAAAAAGCAGACGTATAAGGACAGCCCGTCAAGTCTTAAAGTGGTTTCCTTTCGAGGGAGCACAGAGTCTGCTGTGATCTCTCTCCCTTCATCTTTTTAATTGTTATGAACTCTATGCCAAAGAAAAGTAATTCAAAAATACTTCCTAGAACTTAATTTTCTTTGTAAATTTAATTAATAACTTAATTTTCTTTGTAAAAAAAATTTCTAATAGCTTTCGATAAAAGTAGATACTTATCCATTTCACTTTCTAAATACCTAAAATCTAATTATTTATTTATCACTTAAACCTTTCATCCATATCACTGAAATAAAATATAGTTTTAAAGAGATAAAGAGAGAAAATGACTTTAATTATAAATAATTTGCACATTTTGGTAAGTAACATGAAAGGTTTTCCTTTTCTATCCTTGGTGCCTTCAGTTTGGAAGGGCAGACTCATATTAAGAAGTATAAGATAAGCAGTGGGCACTTTATAATGTTGTAAGTAGCAAATTCTTTCCAGAGATGGTGTTATACTTAATAATCAGTTATTGCTGTTTTAACTTGTGAGATAGTTATTAATTGGTTAAAAAAAACCAGTAGTTTGGAAAAAAAAAACAACAGTAGTTTGGGATAATAAAAGACTATATTTATACAAATATGTAAAAATTAGATGCATGAGCCCACGTTAGGTGTATGTATGTTTGCATGCACATGATATATTTGCATATAAATACTGTATATACAAATATGTATGTGTAAATATATATTTTATGTTCTAACTATTAAATATAGTTGTAGTTAAAGATGTAGATTTATCAGCCACTTCTTTTGCACTGATGTAAATGCCATTCCCCATCTTGGAGAAGGTCACTGTTCCTCTCATATATGATAACTAAGAGAGATTAAGACTCTCACACTGGCAATAATTCACCTACTTCACAATAGACCCACAGTTAATCAATCTCTTATTTCATGTAGTGGCTTGACTTACTGAATTATTTTGTCCACAAAAGTTCAGGAAAAACTTTTTGATTAGCTCCTGTCCATGGTACCCCCTGTACAAGGACTCAATCATTACCTTAACTTAGCTGCTAATGCCCATCTTCTATATGCAGGCTAGTAATGAGAATATGAACATATTTCACCTAGGGATGTTGTTTCATAATTTGAATGATTGGAGTTCAAAATACCACCATGTTTATAGCATAAACGCTTTTTAATAAATAATAGGAATTTACCCACCAGTTTGTTTTCCTTTGGATTATCAAAGCATAGATAGGGGTTTTCTGCAGTTACTGAGAAATGAATGTGGTCTTGCTTTTACTCTTGGCCTATATTATTACTTTGCTTCACATGCAGAAATCTGCTAGAATCTATAACATTGATTCTAAGGTAAAGGAGCTTTAAGTGTTCTGAGCAAAAATGTTTGGCCCCTTCTTGCATTTAGAAAACAAATTAAAACAATACAGAATATAGTAATCTATATGTTTCAGTAATCGACTCACCTGTTTTACATTGACAATGTTACCAAAAAATCAATGATTTTGATCTTAAAAACTCAAATATCCCAAATTTGAGATAGGAACACTTTATTTCATATTATAGGAGAAAATAAATTGATCCCACTATGCATCTAAATTTCTTTGTGTTACCAGTTATATGTCACAGAGTTATGAATTCACAGAGGAAAATATGTTACTGTAGAATTTTCTTTTTGAAAAGTAGAAGTCACAAAGGTGAAGTGTCACTCTTTTTTTTTTTGAGACAGAGTCACACTTTGTCACCCTTGGTAGAATGCTGTGGTGTCATAGAGCCTCAGCCTCTCAAGTAGCTAGGAATATAGGCACCCACAACCATGCCCAGCTATTTTTAGAGGCAGGGACTCCTTCTAGCTCAGGCTGGTCTCAAACCCGTGAGCACATGAAAACCACCTGCTTTGGCCTCCCAGAGTGTTGGGATTACAGGCGTGAGCCACCGTGCCTGGCCTTAAAGTATCACTCTTACCATAACAAGGACACCTGCTCAACATGGCATTACCGGTGATGTTAACCTTGACCATGTGGCTGAGGTAGTGTTTGACTACCCACAAATCCATATGCCAATCTAATGAGAAGAAAACCACCAGTCAAACCCAAATTAAGGAACATTTACAAAATTTCTGACAAGCACTTTTTAAAATAGTCAAGGTTATTAAAAAAAATGCGAAGACCTAAGAAAACTGATATAGCCTTGAGGACTCTAAGGAAATGTGTTGAGTAAGTGATAATGTGTGATCCTGGATGGGATCCTGGAATAGAAAGGGGACATTAAGGTAAAACTAGGGAATTTGAAAAAAGTATGGACATTAGCTAGTAACAGTATATTCACGTTGGTTCTTTGTCTATGACAAATATACTAATGCAAGATGTTAATGGAGAAAACTTGATGTGGCATAATGCAGAACTCTCTAAACTCTCTTTTCAACTTCTTGGTAAATCTAAAAGTATTCTAAAATAAAAAGATTTTTTGTAAAACTAAAAACCAGAAACTAAGAAAAGTAGAAAAAATTAGTCTGAAACGTCAAAAGAGGTGTAAAATTTCATTCCCACTTAGTCAACATTTCTCATGTTTTTGGTCGGGTATATGATAGAAAGTCTAAAATTTTCGCAATCTATAGCACTGAGGTCTTTTAAAAATGGTTAGTTCTATTGGATGGGATGTAGAAGTGTGCCATCTAGTAAGGCACTACTAGTTACATTTAGAAATTACATGTGGAGAAAGAATTTAGAGGTGTTCTGCAACTCTGATCCTGAGTAATTTAATATGATAGAGACAAAATGAAATTTCTCCCTTGACCCCTCCTCCCTCCTTTTTTTAGTGCTATGTGACAGGACTTGTAAGGAGAAAAAAGGGCAACAGCTGAGGATTCATGTTCTTGGTGACAGCTGACATGCTCTGTGCCCAGATCTTCCAAGTGTTCCTTATGCTTAATTGTACCGTTTGCTGTACCAGTTTTTTAAGGTGCCTACCAAAGTACAAGGAAAAGAGAAGGGACAAAGTCATTACTGAAGATGGCCCATTATATTCTCTCTTCTAAGCCTGTCGTATTTCTTTTATAATGTGTGATAAAGCCTTTCCACCTGCCAATGTGTTTCATATATGATAGTGTAAGTGTTGAGGATCTTTTTGGCTAAGATAAAAATAAATTACTTCTATTTGGAAATATTGGACCTGGGAATGAAAGCAACCAGTATTTCCCCTTCATTTCACTGACTAGGCAACCACGTGGATTTACCCATTCCACACATACTGATCACCTATTTTTATGATAGACATTAGGATTACTGGTTGGACAGGACAAATTCGATTCCTATTCTTTTAAAGAACTGAGATGAGAATTTGGAAGATGATATAAATGGGGTATGAAAACATGGGGATTGGAAATACTGACTTGTAGGCATCAACAAAGGCCTCTTTGAGGAAGGGATAGTTGGGTTGAGAAACAAAGGAAGAGAAGAGTCTGTAGGAGAAAGGGGTGGAGAAGAGAATTCCAGGCAAAAGAAGCAGCAGTGCCCAAGGCACCTTACATTTTAGTATTAAGGAAATATTAAATTAGAAAAAAAAGTAAGAGGAGGTAAAATTACAAAGTAGATCAAAGCAACTACTTCAATTGTTCTTCCTGCTTCCTCCCCCCACAAAGATCTGTCTTTCTGTACAGATAATTTAAAAACTTGGGCGGCACCTGTGGCTCAAGGAATGGGGTACCAGCCCTATATACTGGGGGGGGTGGCTTCAAACCCAGCCCCAACCAAAAACTGCAATAAAAATAAACTTGTTTAAAAAAATAAAAAAAAACTCATGTTCTTTATCTGTAAATTTGTAGAAATCACAGCTATCCAGCAGATTGGACTAGCAAGTAGATGATAACAATCTTTAGAACTTGAGAGTGCAAAGTACACAGTGGATTTTATCTGCTTTTATACTACTTTTGTGAGGAAGGAAAAGTCAGGGAATGTTACTGTTATTTTCTTCTGAAAATGTCAAAGAAGAAGGACATTGGCCAGAACAAAATTAGATAAATGGACAGGGTAAGATCCAGTGTCTCATTTTAACTGCAAAGTTCTGTGGTTTTTGCTTTTTGAGAAATATTATTATTAATGGTCATCTATTGAGGGTTAATGTATCCTGTCTCCTTTGGTCTTCATGACAACTCTGAAGTAGGTCTTATTATTTAAAGACTCAAGTAAAGTAGCATGCTAGTTACCCACAGTAAAAATGTCAGTAAGAGAAATAGAACCCAGTTTTCATCAACCTGAAGTATGAGTTCTTATCTACTGCTTCCTATTGTCTGAGAGAAGGGTAATTACATGTGAAAAACAATGGGGATTGTCACTATTCAGTTATGAAAGAATTAAATTTTGCTTTGTGAAAAACATGGTTCAATTTCAGAAAAGGGACTCAAAGGAAGAAAAGACCTGCTAGAATCTTAGCAAAGCAATGGCAGACAGATCTTGGATGGACTGGGAATTACAAATTGGAAGAGTACACAATACCTGCATGATCGTAAGTCTGGCACTTATTATGCAAGAGAAGTTTATATATGTCATCATTCAGTAATGGAATCATCATGCGTGGAACTTACAAGGTGAATTCCTATCGATGGCCACGAAGGCCAGATCTGATCTAGCTTCCACCTGTCTCTCTGAACTCTACTGTGGTTCTGTCCACCTTGCTGGTTATATTCTGGTCATCCCGGCCTTGCTGCCTTAGGGCCTATCATTACTGTGCCCTTTGTCCAGAACATTTCTCACTATACCCTTTCATGGCTGCCACCTAATCCAAATGTTAGCTCCTCAGAAAGACCTATCCCAATCTTGCTATCTCAAGTAACTCCTCCTCTGGCCATTATTTAGCTCATAATTAAGTTTTATTTTTTCATGGTTTTATAGTTTCCAATGTCTTATTTATTTGCTTTCTCACATATTTAAGAAGTGAGTTCTGGTGGAGAGCCCTGAGTTCTTCACTAAATTGTCAGTTTCCAATTCATTGTGGTAACCTTGCAGTCATATTTTTTAATGGAATGAATGAATGTTATGGGTTTGGTGTTGTCAATTATAATTACATGATTTGAAACAGTGTGAAGTTCTAAAATTTTGAATATTTGTACTCAGCCCTACCATGAAACTAAATTATAGCTTTCATATGAAAGCTATAACCCAATTATAGCACAAGAAGATGGGGAAAAGGGCAAGGGAGGGTAGGGGAGGGGGGAGGATAGGTGAAGGGAGGGTAATTGGTGGGACCACACCTACGGTGCATCTTAGAAGGGTACAGGTGAACCTTACTACATGTAGAATATAAATGTCTGAACACAATAAGTAAGAAAATGCCATGAAGGCTATGTTAACCAGTTCAATGAAAATATTTCAAATTGTATATAAAACCAGCACTTTGTACCCCATGATTGCATTAATATACACAGCTATGATTTAATTAAAAAAAGAAAAAAAGTGAAAGTAGTCTATAAAAAAAAAAAGCTTAGATAGCTAGGTGAAAAGAATGATGATGAGTATAAAATTGGCTGTTGGAGTCAATTTTGAAAAGGTAAGGGATTTGATATTGTTTACTTCAAAAAAGGAAAAAAGGTAGCTTCAAAGCATTTTTTAATTATGTAAAATGTCACTAATAAGATTGCTGTCATCAGCTATTCTTTACATGAGACTATTAGGGATGAGTGAAAGGATTTTTCAGTTAAAAATAAATAATTTATTAACTGTGGATTATGAGATACTCCAAAATTGTTATGAAATGTTGCAAATCATTTCTTCTTGGCCATAGATGGGTGTTTAAGTGCAAGCTTGGTGAGAAACTTAGACTGGAACATAGAGATGATTTTGGTTTTTGTATTTACACTCCCCTTTTGTCACTAAGTTTTATCCAGTATTATTTCTTTAACAGTCAATAAATCCAATCTTTGTGTGAGGGGAAACGAGTATTATTTTTCTCCTTTTGCTCTTAGAGTTACCTTGTTAGAGGTCATGATACATCCTAGGCCAAGCTGGAACTGGTACTTAGGAAGCCTGTCTTCTGAAGGAGATTGTAAGCCATGTGGAAATGGAGTCAGCGTGATTCTTTACGTGGTTAGCATTCTGCATCTCTTGGAGGTGGGGGTTTTAGGTTTCTCAAGGAAGGACATTTATAGTGATTAAAATTGCTCAGAGCTTGCTTCATTGTGTAATTCTGATACTGGACTAGGCGATTCTGGCAAGAGAGGAGTATGAAAGGGACAGAAAATCCCCGACGGTGGCATGGGTGCAGGCACAATCTCAAGAAAAAGGGCTGGGGTAATAGAAGAACAATTATTGACTAGTTAGACTTTTAGTCAGAAATCTTTCTTGGTTACCTCCTAAGAAGGAGTGGAGAACACAAATGCCCAAAGGGCAATGACTGTCCAGTAATTTACCCTCATTCTACAATATTTACTATAGTTCCCAGAACAAACTGGTAACAGAAATTATGGGAGCTATTTTTTTTTTTTTTTTTTTTTGTGAAGTAAAGTTGAAAGCACTTCCAGGACAGAAAAGTTAGGAAAAAGTATGAAATAAATGCATACCTTAACAGCAAGCAATTTCACTCTTAGGTATACATGCTCTATAGAAATGTGTACATCTGTACACAAAGACATACATGAACATCCCCAGAAACGTTATTCACAATAGCAGAAAAACTAGGTACAACCCAAATGTCCATCAGCAGTAGCATAGCTAAAGTATGGAATAGCCGCATAATGGAATACTACACGGCAATGAGAATGAACAAACTACAGGTATGTGTAATACGGTGGATCGGTCTCATACGGTTGCATTATGATTCCATTCACATAAAGTCTGAAACCAAGATCAACTAAAAGGGATTAGAAGACAAGATAATATTTATTACCTTGGGAGAGGATGGTGGAGTAGTAATGGTGAGAGAAGAAGCCGGGAGTTACAAAATTATGTTCACTTTGTGATAATTCATCAAGTTGTACACGTAAGATTTTTGCCTTTTTCCGAATGTATGTTATACAGGTATTCCACCCATAAAGTTGCTATACATAGGGAACCTGGGAAGTTGTAGCTAGATGTGCTTTTATTCACAAAATATTCATTACAAAATTTTACAAAATATTCTCTACACATTGGCTACCTTCTAAAAATTTGTAATGACTATATGTAAATAAAGGTACATTTGGCTACAATTCTCCACTTTTCCCTATGCATGGTGACTTTAGGGGCAACTTTTGGATCACCCTGTACTTTAATAAGAAAGAAAATAAATAATACTACTCTCCAAAGTAAAATGAGTGACACTGGGTGGACTCAAGGGGCAGAGAGACCTGCGTTTGGGGCTTCAGGTAGCCGAGTTTGGCTGTCTCCATTTTGAAGACGGGGAGCACCTGCCAGGATGAGAATAGCCTGTGACTAACAGGGCATTTGCTTCTACTTGTCCTGATCAAGGTCTAATTCAGGCCCAAGGAAACATTGATGTCTCCAGGTGGAGACACCCTATGGCACGTTAGGCATCGTCTAGGGACCAGCAGCCTCAGTCCTTGTGTTCGCAGTAGTTCAACTAAAGGAAGAAATAGCACAAGGGGGACCTCCTCCTGCTGTAATCCAGAACGAGCATTAAACAAATGCAAGACACTTGTTCCTCTGTACGTACTAAATTTCGGCTTGAGATCTGTAGCTTTTTTAATTTGCCAGATATGTTATTTTATACCAAATACACATGGATATTTCTGACATGGAGTACGCTGGCACCAGTGAAGCTAGAAGGAAGGCCAACTGGAGCAGCAGTGGCCCTCTTTGCAGCATCTAATGGGAGATTTGTAGTCAAGACCAAGCACACATATTGATTCTCATCAAGTGGGATTCTTCACAAAGTGAAAACATTAGCTGCCCAGGAGGTGAGCCTCCTGGGACCATTCCTGCCGCACTCTTTCAAATAAACAGATTAAACTTCTCATAAAATGCTTCTTTTGACACATCTGTACTGCATACATTAAAATCCTCCCCGATGCCCTTTTGGCAGTTAGGTTTCTTGTAGCTTCGGTGCACCATGGTCTGTGTGCCAGCTGGCAAAGTGAATTTTTTTTCCTTTCCTGGAATGTGTAAAGGAAGAATTATATTGCTGTTTGCCGAAATGAACTGTGTATCTCACAAGTCCCATTTCAATAATTTTCTAGAAGCAAGAATGAATTTGGGATTGGAAAGGGCATTGCAACATGGCTAAATAAATAGCATGCAGTCCCTCAACATCTGGCCAGCCTGCACTTTACAATGTGACTTCCAGGCCTTACATTTTCACGGTTTCTTTCTTCAGCAAACAGAGTTTGAAAGGTCTTACACAAAAACAGAAATTTAAGTCTGAGCACTGAGAAAACGTAGTCCTCACACTCTAAAGCTGTCATCTATCCCTTGAGAAGTGTCAGAAACTTTCCAACTAAACCTTTTTGTGTTTTCAATAATGGTAAAATTTAATATGTCTTGGGTTTCCTGTCAAATTTAGTTTTTTGAGATGACTTTAGTGCTTGTACATTCTTTAAGCTTCAAGGCTTGGCTCTCACCTCTTAGGTGGCTAGAGAACATCTACTGGGCTGTGCCCTGAGATTGCAAGACTCGAAATCCAAGATTGGTAAAGGGAGAAAGACCATGGAAAGTGAGGAGCACTTTAGTGGGACCATGGAAAGTGAGGAGCACTCCAGTTTGATGCTTGGTTTAATTCTATTTCTTCCCTCAGAGTGTAAATATTTCCACAGGTGTGGAAGAGCGGGACTAGCTAAGGCAGGCCTGTGTGTGAGTGGAATTATTTTTATAGTGTGTCTTTTCACACACTGGACTATTTTTCCTAGAGTATTGAGGCAAAATGGATGTGAGTCCACCTCATCTCATGCCACTCTCCCCCCCATATGTTAGACCCCACTCATTCTGGTTTTCTTCAGTTTATTCATTCTTTGTATATGCTCTTCTTTCTTTCTGGATTGTTCTTCTAATCTTTCCTCTAATGACTGTTTTTCCTCTTATCTTTCTTATTCACCTCTTAGCTTAGGTGTATGTCCTCCCTCCAGACAGGCCTGTACACACTATCTAAGTAAGCTGAGTTCTACGTCCCCCATTTCTTATTGCAACACATCATTTGGTGGACTCATGGCATATTTAAGAATTTGATTATTGTGGATGGTTGCTGAGGAAAGCAGTGCACTGCCAAGAGGAAACAGTTGTTTTTTTTTTTGTTGTTTGTTTTTTTGAGACAGAGCCTCAAGCTGTCACCCTGGATAGAGTACCATGACATCATAGCTCACAGCACCTCCAATTCCTGGGCTCAAGCCAGTCTCCTGCCTCCACCTCCCAAGTAGCTGGGACTACAGGTGCCTGCCACAACGCCGGGCCATTTTTTGGTTGCAGCCATCATTGTTGCTTGGCAGGCGTGGGCTGGATTCGAACCCCCCAGCTCAGGTGTATGTGGCTGGCACCTTAGCCCATTGAGCCACAGGTGCCAAGCCAAGAGGAAACAGTTCTAACGAGTGGGGAAGTGTGGACTCTCTGTGCTCTCATTCCTGGTACAGAGACCTTTCCCCAAGCCCCTGGAGATCTCTGCCTGGTGTCTGTTCCTCACCACTCCTGGGGACCGTTGAACTGGTTTGAGTGTATGAGTGTTGCTTGTCTTGCCTAAGCGAGTTTAATTAAAACTCTTGGTCAGAACTGTCATGGATTCTTGTTCTCCAGCTGCTGCTGGCTGGGATTGCAGGTTCCTGGCTTATTTGCCTTTGTTTGTACAGGAGGTGTGGGAGCAGTGAGGGGTGAACCAGTGGGTCTGTCCACGGATTCCCTGGGGGTGCATAGCTATTTGCATCTTTGTAGCAGAGGTTCCAGTGAAATATTGTGACTCATCTGAATAGGGAAGAGACAGTCTGACACTAGAACAGAACCACGTTGCACTATCTCAGCAAGATGGCCCTCAGAGACTCTTGCCACAGCCCTGAAAGGGAACTTCATAAGGCTGTAGGGAAAGGGCCACAAGCACAAGCTCCATTTCATTGGGAAGGGGTGCTTAACTCCAGTTCCTGAGGCCTTCCAGTCCAGTCTTACCCTGCCAGTTTTAGTTGTCAAATAGGTCTGTATGGTGTGTCCTGAGGGTCACTAATTAGGTTATCTCTCAATAACTATTTAGTGACAAAGTATCATTTCATCTAAAACAGTATAATAAAAACTAATAAAAAAGGAAAAGCTGAAAATACTCATGGTAAAGAGCCAATAGAAGAATTCTGACAACATGAAAAATCAGAGCAGATCAACTCCCCTAAGAGATTACAAGGAAGAAACAGTAGAAAATATATTATTGCCCTGGGAATTCCAATGCCTCCAGAACTTGAACAACTTGGAATCTAAAAAAAATTTTTCTTTTTTGAGCAAATTTTGCCTGAAATCTGAATGCTGCTTTGGGATCTGAATGCACAGCATGTTTTCATGTGTTTTTGTGCATATGTTTCCTCAGTGCTCGGGCCACCCATACACTTTGCTGTTCAGTTCATTGTTGGAAGCTGTAGTGAAAGCACCTCGTGTGATTTTTCACTGCTAATTTTATGCTTTTGTCCTGTTTTTAAAAATATAATATCAAATAAGTATATTCAACATGGGTCCTAAAAAGTGTAGGGAGGAAAATAAGAGTAGGAGGAAAGCTTTTAGAGCTATAATTGAGGTTAAGAAACACCTTATTGCTAAGCATGTAAATGGTACACATGTGGCTGACACATGTTGGCACCCTACTATGTTTAGGGTGCCTAAATCGACTATTTGTATAATTTTGAAAAATTAAGAAGCTATCAAAGCAGCTGATATGGTGCAGGGGGTTATAACACTAACTTCTAGGAGATTGAAAAGTATGGAAGATATGAAAAAAGTCCTCTTAGTTTGGATAAGTGAAAAAAAGCTGGCTAGTTATGTGATTTCGGAGACGATAATTTGTAAGAAAGTCAAGGTCCTCTGTGATGATTTAGTGAAAAGAATGCCTGATATTAATGCTTAAAAGGAAGACTTTAAAGCCAGTACAGGGTTGTTCAAGAACTTTTAAGAAAAGGACTGGGATCCATAGTGTTGTTATGCATGGAGAGGCTGCCAGTTCTAATTTGGAAGCAGCAGAAAATTTTGTAAAGGAGTTTGAGGAGTTTGTGAACAGTGAGGAGTAGGTTTCAAACCAAGTGTTCATTGTGACAAAGCATGCCTTTATATTTTTAGGTTTTTATATTTTTATTAATTTGTATTTTTATTTAAATATTACACTTTGTGAACAGTTTACCTTAAAATCAGCATATTCACTATTAAAATCATTTTGAAAATTCAAGTTTGTGGGGCCCAGGAATGGATCAATCCAGTTTCTATTATTTCAAAGGGGGAAAATTGTCTTGGAACTCAAATGGGGTTCTGGAAAGGATTAAGTTCAGTTCCAAGGTATCATTATATCATCCATAGAGAAATTGCTGAAATGTCAGAAATAGAATTCAGAGTATTAATAAAAAATAAAATGATTGGAATTGAGGAGAAGATAGAAATAGAAATCTAAAAATAGTCCAAAAGTTGTCTCAAGAAATTAGTGAATTTAAAGATAATGCCACCAAGGATATGGACATAATCAGGAAAGACATAGCGAGCTTAAGGCACTGAAAGACATATTCAAGGAGTTTTAAAACACAGTAGAGATACTCAGTAATAGAGTAGAACATGGACAAGAAAAGATTTCAGAAATTACAAAACCAGAATATTTCCTGAGAGAGTTATAGGATTATTCCAAAAGATCAAACATCTGAATATAGGGATTCCTGAAGGAGAAGAGGAGGGACCTCAAGTAACTGAGGTTCTACTCTAAAACATAATGGTGGAGCGTTTCCCAAGCATTACAAGCAAGACAGAAATTCAGATAGTAGATAGTTTCAGAACTCCAGCATAACTCAATTCAAACAAAGTATCTTCTAGACACATTGTAATTAAATTTGCTAAAGTCAATATGAAGGAGAAAATCCTGCAACCAGCCAAGCATAAGAAAAGTCTTACCTACAAAGGGAAAACTATCAGTACGACCACAGATCTTTCAGCTAAAACTTTTCAAGTCAGAACTGGATGATCATCAGCTTTTGACTTTCTTAAACAAAAACTCAGCTAAACTGAGTCTCTTTTGTGATGGAGGAATCAAATATTTTACTGGCATATAAATATTGAGGAAATTTGCCATAATTAGACCAGCTCTATAGGAAGTACTCAGATTCATTCTTCATAATGACCAGCACAATGGTCCATCCCCAAAGTAAGCACACTCAGAAATTAAAGAACAAAGCCTAATGAGATGACCAAAACTCCACCATAGCTATCAATTCTCACAATAAATGTGAATGGTTTGAATTCCCTTCTAAAGAGGAACAGGCTGACTGATTGGATGTAAATGCTCAGGCCCAATTGTAAATCTATTGTTTGCAAGAAACCTATCTAACCTCAAAGGATAAAACAAGACTCAGGGTGAAGGGATGGAAAACAAGAATCCAGACGAATGGAAATCAGAAAAAAGCAGCAGTTGCAATCTTATTTGCAGATATAAGGTGATTTAAACCAACAAAAATAAGGAAAGACAAGGATGGACACTACATACTTGTCAAGGGAAGTGCACAACATGAAGAGACTTCAATAATTAACATTTACACATCCAACCTGAGTGCTCCTCAATACATAAAACAAACCCTAAAGGCTCTAAAACACATGATATCTTCCCATACCATAGTAGTTGGAGATTTTAACATTCCTTTGACTGTGCTGGACAGATCCTCCAAGCAGAAACTAAACAAAGTAATATTGAATATAAACACAATCCTAGAATAAATGGATTTAACAGACATATACAGAACATTCCATTCTAATAAAACTGAACATACATTGTTCTCATCAGCCCATAGATTATCCTCCAAAATATATCATATCTTAGGACATCAGTCTAAACTCAACAAACTCAAAAGAATAGAAATTATTCTTTGTATCTTCTCAGACTATCTTGGAATAAAAGTTGAACTCAACAGCAACAGAAATCTTCCTACCCAAATAAAGTCATGAAAACTAAATAACTTTATGCTGAATGACAGCTGGGTCATAGATGAGATTAAGAAAGAAATCTAAGAATAACTTCTTGAACAAAATTATAATGAAGCCACAAGCTATCAAAATCTGTGGTATACTTCAAAAGCAGGCCCAAGAGGGAAATTTATAGCATTAGATGCCTTCATCAAGCAAACAGAACGTGAACAAGTCAATAACCTAATGGGCCATCTCAAGTAGCTGGAAAGTGAACAATCCAACCCAAACCTAGCGGAAGAAAAGAACCAAAATTAAGCAGAATTAAATTAAATTGAGAACACAATGGAAGATCAATGAAACAAAAAATTGGTTCTTTGAAAAGATTAGTAAAATCAATAAACCCTTGGCCAGACTAACCAGCAATAGAAAAGTAAGCTCTGTAATAATTTCAGTCATAAATGAAGGGGGAAATAGCAACAGTTGCAGCAGAAATACAAAAGCTCCTCAACAATTATTACAAAAAACTCTATGTGCAGAAATATAAAAATGTGAGGAAATGTGCCAATACAGAAACATGCCACCTTCCTGAACTCAACCAGAATGAATTAGAAATTTTGAATAAATCTACATCAAGAACTAAAATTTCATTAATAATACAAAATATTCCAAAAAAAGAAAAGTCTTGAACCATATCATTTCACACCAGAATTCTATCAAACCATCAAAGAGGAATTAGTACCTATATTGTATAACCTATTCTAAAACATAGAGAAGGAGGGAATCCCTCCAACACATCCTCTGAAGCAAATATCACCCTGATTCCAAAACCAAGAAAGGATCTAACAACAACAAAAAAAGCTATAGGCCAATATTATTAATGAATATTGATGCAAAAATATTTCATAAGATAGTAGCAGATAGTGACACATTAAAAAAGTCATACACCCTGATCAAGTAGGTTTTATCTCAGGGATGCAGGTTGGTTCAACATACATAAATCCATAAATGTGATTTACCGCATAAATTTAAATAAAGCAAACCAACACCATATGATTCTCTCAATTGATGCAGAAAAGGCTTTTTACAATATCCAGCATTCTTTTTAGATAAGAACAGTTAAGAAAATAGGCTTTGGTGGGACATTTCTTAAATTGATAGAGGCCATCTATAGCAAACCCACTGCTAATATCATACTGAATGGAGTAAAACTAAAAGCATTCTCACTCAGAACTGAAACTAGAGAAGGATGCCTGCTATCACCATTGCTATTCAACATAGTGCTGAAAGTCCCAGTCATCATAATCAGTCAAGAGAAGGAAATCAAAGGTATTCAAATGGGGACAGAGGTGGTCAAATGCTTGCTCTTTGCAGATGACATGATTTTATATTTGGAAAACCCCAGGGACTCAACTACAAAGCTCTTAGAAGTGATCAAGGAGTACAGCGTCTTGGGATACAAAGTCAATGCCCACAAATTAGTAGCTTTCATATATGCCAAGAACAGTCAAGCTGAGAATAAAATCAAAGATTCTATTCTTATTCTATACCTTTTGTAGTAGCTCTAAAGAAGATGAAATACCCGAGGGATATATGTAACAAAGGAAGTGAAAGATTTCTATAAAGAGAACTATGAAACCCTAAGGAAAAAAATACCAGAAGACATTGACAAATGGAAGAACGTAGCATGCTCATGGCTGTGAAGAATAAACATGTTAAAATGGCCACAATGCCTAAAGCAATCTACAGATTTAATGCAATTCTCATAGAAGCACCAATGTTTTACTTTGAAGAATTTGAAAAAATAGTACTTTGTTTCATATGGAACCAAAAATTCCCCAGATATCCAATAAAATTTTTAGAAATAAAGACAAATCTGAAGGCATCATGTTACTAGACTTCAGATTATACTACAAGTCTACAGTGATCAAATAGCATGGTACTGGCTCAAAAGTAGGAATATAGCCCTATGGAATAAAATAGAGATGAACAGCCACATGTCACTATTTGATCTTTGACAAACCAAACAAAAAGCATACACTGGAGAAAAGAATCCCTATTTAATAAATGGTGCTGGGAGAACTGGTTAGCCACATGTTGGACCCACACTTCTCACCACTGACAAAAATTGGCTCTCACTGGGTAAGAGATTTAAATTTAAGACATGAAACAATAAAAATTCTATAAGAGAATGTGGGGAGAACACTTGACAAAATTGGCCTTGGAAGACATTTCATGAAGAAGACCCCCCCACCCCCGGGAATTGCAGCAACACCAAAAATAAATAAATGGAATTTTATCAAACTAAAAAGCTTCTGCACAGCTAAGGGAATGGGAGATTTTTGATGTTATAAATTTGACAAAGGCTGATAACTAGAATCTATAGAGAGCTCAATTTTATCAATAAGAAATGAGCGAATAATCCCATTTCTTTTCTTTTTTTCTTTTTCTTTTTCTTTTTTTTTGCAGTTTTTGGCCGGGGCTGGGTCTGAACCTACCACCTCCAACATATGGGGCTGGTGCTCTACTCTTTTGAGTCACAGGCACCACCCTAAACAATCCCATTTAGTAGGCAAGAGACGGGAACAGAGACTTCTCTGAATGGCCAACAAACACATGAAAAAATTCTCATTGTCTCTAATCATCAGAGAAATGCAAATCAAAACCACTCTGAGATATCACCTAACTCAGTAAGATTAGCCCACACCATGAAGTCCCAAATCTGCAGATGTTGACATGAATGTGGAGAGAAAGGAACACTTCTACAATGCTGATGGGATTACAAACTAATACAACCTTTAAGGAAAGGAGTATGGAGAATTCTTAAAGAACTAAAAGTCCACCTTCCATTTGATCTCACAATTCCATTACTATTTATCCACCCAGAAGAACAAAAATCATCTTACCACCAATAATTTTGCACCAGAATGTTTACTGAAGCATAGTTCACAATTGCCAAGTTATGGAAACAACTCACATGCCCATTAACCCATAAACAAATTAACAAACTGTGGCATATGTATACCATGGAGTATTATTCAGCCTTAAGAAAAAAATGGAGAAAAAATGGAGAGTTTACATCTTTTATTTTTATCTAGATGGAGTTGAAACACATTCTTCTTAGTAAAGTATCTCAAGAATGAAAAAAAAATTATCCAATGTACTCAATACTAATATGAAACCAATGTATAGACAACTATATGCGCACACAAATGATGAAAAACAAATACAGTCTAGCAAGGAGGATGGGAAAGAGGGAGGGCAATTGGTTGGAGGAGAGAAGGCAATTGTCTGGATCTCACCAAATGTGCACAATGTGAGGGTATTCAGCACACTTCCTGGGTGAAGGGCTCAACTACAACTTGAACTTTATCTTAGAATTAAAAACAATTTAACCTAAAAATTTGTACCCTCATATTAACTTGAAATTAAAAAATGAATTTGAATTATTTCTTTACTTGATTATTGTTCAAATTATGGCAATGTGATTTCTGTGAAATAGTTCTCATGGTTATATTGTGTACTCTTATAATTCTCTGAACTGATCACAGTATCTGACATGCAGTATACTCAGCATATATTTGTTGAACAAATGAGTGAATAAATAAACTCATTTGGGGTGATTTATTTTCTTTGTACTATATGCTGTGGTTTTTATGTTGTCTCCAAAACTCATGTTGAAACTTAATCCCAAATGTGGCAGTATTGTGACTTGGGCTTTTAAGAGGTGATTGGATAATGAGATCTCTGCCTGCAGAAATGAATTTAATGAGTTATCATGAAAGGGGAACTAGTGGCTTAGTAGGAAGAAGAAGGGAGACTTGAGCTAGCACCCTGGCCTTGCCACGTAATGCTCTAACTCCTTGCAGACAGTCCTTACCAGCAAGAAAGCTCTCACCAAATATGCCCCCTTGACTTTGAACATTCTAGCCTCTATAACTGTAAGAAAAAAATTTCTTTTCTTTATAAACTACTTAGTTTCAGATATTCTGTTATAATCAATAGAAAACGGACTAAGACACCATTAGATTTTTTTTTCTGAAGTCACTGACTTAGATAATTTCACTTTGGGAGACTGTTACAATTCTTTATATAGAAAAAGTAAAGAAAAACATGTATTATAGCTTCAGAGAAACTGAGAAAGAGAATTCGTCTTATTTCCTTTTCCCAATCCTGCATTAGTTATCTATTGCTGCATAATAAATTGCTTCAAGCTTTAGCATCCAAAAATAACAATAAGCATTTGTTTTGTCACAGTTTTTATGATGTAGTTTCTACTCTTTTATCACCAGGCAAGTACTTAGATATTTGCAGCTAAGATTTTTTAACTGATTGGGAATTATCTTCATACACTCTCTAAGCATTCCACCTTGTTGGAGAAATACAAGTTTGATGCTGCCAATGGCAATACTAGAATGGTACTACTTTAAATAATTACAACTAAAGTATCCATATTATTTAGGAAACAACATTTCAGTGAATCCAAAGTGAAATATCCAGCATCTACTTTCAGAAAAATAGTAGCCCTACCCTAAAAAATCCTAAACCAAACCAAACAATAAAAAAATCAAACCTAGAGGATAAGGAAAATAAATTCCAGATGCAAGGATATAGTTTCTTTAAAGTTTGTTAAAGCATTGGTTCTTAGGTTTAGCTGCATATTGAATTCACTTGAAGAGCTGCAAAAATTAGTATGTTGATGCATGGTCTTATTCTTGGAAATTCTGATTTATTTCCCATGAATGCAGCTTAAGCATTGGGGGTTTTTAAAAACCTTCCAGTGGTTCTAATGTACAGTGAAATTTGTAAATCATTGCATTAAATTTCGAAAATTTTCTGCATGAGAGAGCTTCAAAACTTATTAATGCCTGCCCTCCTGAGCAGAGCTAAAAGCCCCCACTTATTGATTCATATGTAATTCTTCCCAGTGTCAAATACATTTGTGCTCATTACAGGTGCCTTATTAAAGATCATTGCTAACTAGGACTGGCCCAATGCAGATAAAAATAAGAGTTAGCATCCGGATGCAAGGATGGAGAAATAATGTCCATTCCTTCCTTTAGTGTAAATAGAAACAGAAACCTATTAACAGTGTCCCTGGGTGTCAGGCATCTGTGAAATTGTATCATGTAAGTAGGCAGCAGTGCTTTGGACATAGTAAATGTTTAATACATATTAACTGAATAAACAGATGAAAAGATGAATATAAGATAAAAAATATTGACTAAGAGGAATACTTGGTGAAATAATGATGCTTATGAGAAATAAAACTACTTAGCAATTTTATAACACTTCTGAAATAAAAAAGTTCAGAATACCATATCTCTAGTCTATTTATTCCCCTGGCATTTGAATAAAGGAACATGTGTCTTTGTAATGTTGACTCTCCTTTAATCCTAAATAGGAATGGAGATTGCTTCCTCATTTCATTTCTAGCTTGAATTTACTTATCATTCATTTAGTTCTGTCTTAGGAAGCTGGAAGAGGGAGGCCCTTTCTTCACAGCTGTCCCAAGATCAAGAGGTTCTCAAAATAAAATTAAAAACAGAACATTCAAGGACATTACAAGATGAGATATGCTTCCCTTTTTACTTTCTCAGCAATACCTTAAATATTGAAAAGAACATTTGATGAATGATAGTTCTGGGGCTATTTTTAATTTCCTTACTAGCTCAGAAAGTATGTTCTATTCCCCACTCTCTCATTCCTGTGACTCTGTCCTCTGCCCCAAATAGATAAACTTGTTCACAGGAGACGTCCTTTCACTTTGAGATGGCAGTTAGCTCTCTTACATCAATTCTGTTCAGCAGTGCATATGTGAAAAGGCGCTTCATCTCAGGATATTTACACCACTTCAGGTTTAATGAAGTCTTCTTAACTTTCCCAAGGGAGGTAGGAAAATGTTGAAGTGCCTGTTTCTCTTATCCTTTTGCTAAATCAATACTACACTTTACGGCTTTCCACTTGACTCATGTACAGTATTCAAGAATTATTTTTTAACTAACTTGGAAGAGAATCAGACCCAAAAATGAAGTACCCAAATATTTTGGAATAATGGTTGACTTCTGGTGACTTCTGGCTTGTATTATATAGGAAACCAGATATTATTATACAAGTTTACTGTTTCCTTTGGAACTCAAATACAGAAGAGAAGAAAGGCATGGGAAGTGTTTTGTTTTGTTTTTTACCTTAAAAACAGAATGATAAAAGGAGAAATAAGATGGCAGGGGACTCTCCAGCAATTGTTCCCCCATAGAAACATCAATGTGAACAACTATTCACTCAGAAATATCTTCATAAGAGATACAAAAACCAAATGAGCGGCAATAGTGCCTGGTTGTAATACAATAATAAGAAAGATGCATTTTAGAGAATAGAAAAGATAATTTTACATTACCTGTGTTGTCCCTTATCTGATCCCAGGCAACACAGTACAGATAGATACTGTTCACTTAGAGAAATAAAAGGTAAGTGAGTACAGTACTTTGTCTTGAGTCCCAATTCTGGGGCTACCACAGTAAAATTCAGTGCTCGGCAGACTCCCAGGGTTGAGGTGGTACCTGTGGGTTAAGCCTCTAAACATGCTCTGGCACCATTTGGGATTATGTAGTTCACACTACGCATCAAATTTGCATGGCTGGTTCAATCTCCTGCCCACCATCACTAGGCTGATATCAGTATCCCTGGGCTCCAGATAACTCTCAGTAACTGGCAACCCTCAAGATCCTGGGATTCTGGCATGTCCCAGCACCCCTCCAGATCCTGGGATTCTGGCATGTCCCAGCACCCCTCCACCCACATCTACCCAGGTTTCTGGAGGCACTATGCCGGTCATGGCTGCTCTGGGCCTCTCATGCACAATTGTACTGTGCCTGCTGTAAAGCTTTCCCAGGCAAATTCAGTCTGTGAAGATGGAATTAAGTGCCTACTTTTTCAAATGTGAAAATATTGACACACAACCACAAATATGGAGAGAAATCAGGAGGAGAAAAAAATCATCAAATACAAAATAAAGTTCCAGTAACCAGCCCTAAAGAAATAGGGATATATAAATACCCTGATGAGGAATTCAAAATAACTGTGTTAAGAAAGCTCAGCAAACTCTGATGAAGGGAAAACAATTAAACAAAATGAGGAAAACAATAAGGTACCAGAATGAGAATTTAATGGAGGGATTAAAATAATAAGTAAAAAATAAAAAAAAATTCTAGAGCTGAATATAAAATAGACAACATGAAGAATGTAATAAAGAGCATCAACAACAGGATTGATTGAATAAAAGTATGTGAATTTGAAGTCAGTTTATCTAAAAAAATAAAGTCAGGGGAGGCAAAAAATGAACTAAATGGAATAAAGTAAACTTATGGGGTTCATACCAAAGGAGCAAATATTCAAATTATAGGAATTACAGAAAAAGAGAAAAAATTAATCACTATTTTCTTTTCTTTTTTGTTTTAGAAAATAGTGACTAATTCTCACACCAATTGGATTTAATTTTGAACAAAGTCCATTATTTAAAAATTAATTTTTAATTGAACTTGTTAATATGTTGTTTAGGATGTTGCATCCCTCATTTATAAGTGAAATATGTGGGTAATTTCCCTTTATAACAATGTATTTTCTCCAATTTTTTTTTTTTATTGTTGGGGATTCATTGAGGGTACAAGAAACTATGTTATGCTGGTTGCATTTGTTGGGTAAACTCCCTCTTACAATCGTATTTTGCCCCCAAAAGGTGTGCCACACACTAAGACCCCACCGCCCTCGCTCCTTCCCTCTCTCTGTTCTTCCTTTCCCTACCCCTCCCTCATTCTTTCTCTCTCTGCTCTCCTCTTCCCTCACCCCCACCATGTCATTAATTGTGCTCATATCAAAATAGAGTACATGGGATTCATGCTTCTCCATTCTTGTGATGCTTTACTAAGAATAATGTGTTCCACTTCCATCCAGGTTAATACAAAAACTGTAAAGTCTCCATTTTTTAAAATGTCTGACTAGTATTCCATAGTGTACATATACCACTGTTTGCTAATCCATTCCTGGGTTGGTGGGCATTTAGGCTATTTCCACATTTTGGCGATTGTAAATTGAGCTGCAATAAACAGCCTACTGCAAGTGTCCTTATGATAAAAGGATTTTTTTCCTTCTGGGTAGATGCCCAGTAATGGGATTGCAGGATTAAATGGGAGGTCTAGCTTGAGTTCTTTGAGAACTCCTCCATACTTCCTTCCAAAAAGGTTGTATCAGTTTGCAGTCCCACCAGCAGTGTAAAAGTGTTCCCTTCTCTCCATGTCCACACCAGCATCTGCAGTTTTGAGATTTTGTGATGTGGGCCATTCTCACTGGAGTTAGATGGTATCTCATGGGTGGTTTTGATTTGTATTTCTCTAATAATTAGGGATGATGAGCATTTTTTCATATGTTTGTTAGCCATTCATCTGACTTCTTTAGAGAAGGTTCTATTAATTTCTCTTGCCCATTGATGTATGGGAATTATGGCATTTTTCATGTGGATTAATTTGAGTACTCCATAGATCCAAGTTATCAATCTATTGTCTGATTCAAAATATGCAAATATCCTTTCCCATTGGGTAGGTTGTCTATTTGCTTTGGTTGTTGTCTCCTTAGCTGTACAGAAGCTTTTGAGCTTAAGTCCATTTGTTTATTTTTGTTGTTGTTGCAATTGCCATGGCAGTCTTCTTCATGAAGTCTTTCCCCAGGCCAATATCTTCCAGTGTTTTTCCTATGCTTCCTTTCAGGATTTTTATTGTGTCATGCCTTAAATTTAAGTCCTTTATCCATCTTGAATCAATTTTTGTGAGTGGAGAAAGGTGAGGGTCCAGTTTCAGTCTTTTACATGTGGATATCCAGTTTTCCCAGCACCATTT